>JACEGR010001792.1:0-152056 GCA_014170235.1 Listronotus bonariensis | reverse complement strand
CCTGTGTATAACGTATTTGTGTATAAAAATAAATATAAATATTGTACGCTTCAAAAGCGTACAAACTGTAACTCACATGTTTTTTATACCTTTCCAAGTAGAGAAGCATTTTTCTCTTAACAGCTTGCTTTTGTTTAATAAAATAAATGGCTGTATTTTAAAACAGAAGTAATGAATTATTAAAAGCTTACCTCCTGCATGGCTGACACCAAGCTATATTTATCGTTGTATTTTTCAGTAGCGTTACAAAATAATGGTTCGTAAACAATATTAGCGTCAGCGTGTGTTGATTTAATATTATTAAGCGATTCTGCAAGCACAAGCAACGCGTCGTGCATTAAAGCTGTTTTTACCTGAAAGCATAATTATTTTAGCTTAATTTCGAAAATGCTAAAGTAAACAGTCTAAAGTATGTAAGAAAAAGTGGCTTTTAGTTTGAGCTTGTCTGATGTAGTATTTTAATTTGTTATATAATCCGAAAGCTAGCAAGATGTATAGCGGGTGCACTCGAGATTACTTTCCGATTGACATTTTTTTCTTTATTGATACTGACGATACCTGGTAGAGTTGTCAGACCACTAAAAAGACATTTTATTGGGTAACTAATAAGCTGTTACGATATCTGGTTTAAATTTTTAAATTACATTTTAATGTTTCAGTCAATGCCATGATCATCCTAAATGTATTTTCCATGTTTTATTTACTATTAGAAAAATACAAAGTCATTATATTTTTTTAGACTTTTCTAATAAAGGGGTTTAAACTTAAAAGCTAAAAAAGGATCATACGACTTTTATAATATTTCTAAAAGCAGTATTTTAAACCTAATCCAATGATATACAAATAAAAGCGTTTATTTAAAAAATACCTATTATGTAGGTAAATGATCTTTTTGATACCAAATGGGGTACAATTCATCGTGGTTGCCATAAAAATAGCAACTAAATAAAGCATATTGCAGTGAAAACAATCACTTTAATGCCTAAAAATCAAAAAAAGAATAGGATTGTGTTTACGTACATGTACCTTACAATTTTAAGTTTAATTTGGTATTACCAACAAAATATTATCTTAATAACAAATTTAAATAAAAATTGTTTTAAAATTTTAGAAGATACATAAACACAAAAACCAACGTTTTTATTTTTAACACATTTAAAGGCACGAAAGTAATTCTTTTCACAGCAACTTACATTATTTAGTTGATGATTTTATGGAAACTACGATGAATTGCGATGTACCCCATTTGGTATCATAAAGATCATTTTCCTACATTTTTTATAAAAATAAAGAAAAAGTTTTACAGTGTATTATATAGTTAAATTTGGTTTAAAAGACTACATTTTTAAATTATTTGAAAGTAACATATACTCTTATTTTAGCTCTGGTTAATTCTGGTTTAAGCTAGGGTAAAAAACTATAAAATAAAGTTTTGAGCCTTCATAAAAAAAGTAAAAAAATAATAATTTTTAATTTTTAAAAAATAAATAAAAAGTTATTTTAGAATGATCGTGACATTCTAAAGAAAGAAATAAAATATAATTTTATACTAAATTTTCATCAAAATTTGTAAAAAAAAATTGAAGTCCAACGTAAAATGTAAACATAAAAATTACTTGTCGTTATTTTAACAACCCTATTTAGTTTCCTCAGTATCCATTAAAAAGTAAAACAAAATCAGCCGGAAAGTCATCTTGTGGGCACCCGGTAGAGAGTCATCCCGCAAAAACTGAATAGGGCAATATTTTAAACTTTTTTACTTAAAAAAAGTATCGTTTTGTATATGAACCTCATACCACTTTATTTTATATACAGGTTGTCCGGAAAGTTAACGAGTACCGTAAAACAGGGCTACTTTGACATAGTTTTAGGGCTTTTTGATCAGTTTCTTTCAAATTATTTGTAGGAATCGTAACTTATATAGCCGATTGTAACAAATGATCCTTTGGCTATAAAAGCCCAAAATGGCAATTCCCGTACTATCACTGTTATAAAAATATTTGGTGTCAACGTAGCCCCGTATGTGGGGTTATTTTGACATGCCTTTGTTTTGGCTTACAAGTCAAAGTAAAGCTTAGATTGAGGTTAGTTTGACACAAAAATACGTTTTTTTTTGTTGTTGTCCTGTGAAAGCACCTTTAAGATTGTCTTGCACATTGGGGAATATTGCGTCCCAAAGTCTTTTAAAAGAGTAGGGAACTGTTCTTTCGGAATAGAGCCTTTTCGCCTTGACTCTCATCTCCATGTATCCAAAACGCGGCGCTAACACTTTTTTAAGGGCAAAAGACTCCTACTTCCAGCGGCTGTAACAGGTGGGTGGCATTAGGTGGAAATGCAGTAAAATAAATGTTGTTTTTGATCGAGGCTTTAACAACATCTGGCGAGAAATGCGATGGCAAATTGTCGCCTAAAACAATCACAGGTTTGTGTTTGTCTCTATTTTTCTCAATGTGTGGCAACAAAAGTTTGAAAAACCATACTTCACAAAACATCATGTCGAATTAATCCTATTCACTATGCTGATAAAAGGTACCTGGAGGACCCCCTTTTGTCCAGTTTTCGTAAATATTTTTTGATTTGTATACAACCATAGGTGGCAATAAATCTCCTGCAGCTGTTCCGCAAAACGTGACACTGACTGAGGTTCTCGAGTGTTCTTGTACTCGCTCTACACGTTTTCTTCCTCTTGGTACGAGAACTTTAAGGGCCCCTGGGTCATCAGTTATATTTGTCTTATCTTAATCATAAACATGAGAAGGTTTTGCACCTGATAAAACGCCAGAAATATTTTTGAAAAAATGGTTTATTTCAGTGGGTCCAACGGATGCCCTTTGACCTTTATTATTGGTTGCTAATCATCGGAAAAGTCCATTTCGTTCAGCGAATGCATTCATAAACTCGTAGCCTGGCATATTATTGGCCCATTGTGGTGTCACCTTACCTTGCTTGCTCACGAACTTTTCAACTATACCTCTAAGCTCTGATTTGGTTATAGGAAATCCACAATCTGACGCGGTTCCTAACATCTGAGATATTATTTGTTCCTCTTCAGGTAGCAAAACAGTAGACTGACCAAGTTTGTCGTCATAAGACCCATGAACGTTGTTGAAATGGGTGGTCCAATTTATTTTATATTTTCTTGCTGCTGCACTTTGCGATAATTTACCGCTCTTCACTTCCTCCACTGACTTTTTTATATCTTCTTCTAAATTGTTTTTGTACATTCGGCTACCAGGCTTCTTTTTATACTTTCTATCCAATATTTAAGTGTTTAAATAAGAAAATGTTTACTGAAAAAACTTGTGATAAACATACACCAAACCTTTAAGTGTTAAATATTATAAACAGGTGTGGCTACGCCCGGTCCGGCGGGTTTTTACTGCGTTCACAAATCGTTGTCAAAGTAACCCCAAATGTGTCAAAGTAAACCCTAAAGTCAAAGTAGCTCTGTTCTACGGTATACTTAAAAGGCTAGTTAATCAACTTATAGGCATCCAACAAAAACATAAAAATTATTAATAAAACATCAGCACTGATTTTCCCACCCAATATTTCCTCTAGTACCCTACAGACCACAAGTGTCAAAAACGACAGCTTTTGCATGGGAAAATAATAGTTTAAATTTGACGTTAAAGGTTTTAAATTTATCATTTACTTTTTTGGAATTTCTTTGGTGACCTCAATGTTAATTGTTAGGTATCATTTCTACTTCCTTTATATTCTACATAGCCTTTACTTTATACGCCAAAAATAAGTAGTTTTTACCTTTTTGCAATGTTTTCTTGTTATTTTAGTTGTAAGAATTACAATATTATTATTATACAGTGCATTTCTTTAATCCCCTCCCCTTCAATTCTTTGAACGAATAAATTTAAAAAAAAAAACCTTGGGATATGATGGTGGCCGATCGAGTAGCTTGTAAAGCAATTTCACTTAAAAACCTATTTTCAAGTCCCATAAATAGTATATTTTGAAAAACATCCTGTATTATAGTTATTTTGAACATTTTTGCAGGTGGAATAAAAAAATGTTTAATTTAGCACTGGTTCAATATAAGTGTTATTTTTTAGGGTAGTGTTTAAAGTATATAAGTTATTCAATTTATAAAAATAGAAGTTTTGTTCTTATTTTTATTTTTATGCCCCAAATTTAATCTAGGTATAAAAAGGTATAATTTTTAAAGATAATGACGAATAGGAAGTATTACCAGGTCACCCGTGACATAGGTTTAAGAAAAGAAAGCAAGAGCAACTGCTTTAGAAAAATACATTTTATTGGTGGTATTTGTAACAAATCCCAACTTAAGATTTTTTAAGTTTTCGAAAATAAAACTTTTTTTTAGAGAGGATT
The DNA here is from genome assembly GCA_014170235.1 of Listronotus bonariensis. Lineage (NCBI taxonomy): Eukaryota > Metazoa > Arthropoda > Insecta > Coleoptera > Curculionidae > Listronotus > Listronotus bonariensis. The sequence goes on along the minus strand of JACEGR010001792.1, from coordinate 147,706 downwards.
GATGATGATGATAAAAAATTTTTATAAAAATTCTTTAATTTGTTTAAATTTATGTACCACAAAATTATTTGACCGGTAAAATTAAAATAATTTTACTACTTACTGTAACTTTACCTGAATCCAGATTTCCATAAAATTCTTTAATATTTTTTATAAAAGTATCATCTAACGGATTAAACAACCTAATTGTAGTTATGTTGGATTTTGTATTCAGTTCACTAAAATCTAATGTGTGTGCGTCCTATAAACAAAAATACTTTACTTAATGATATTACCATTTTTTAAATACCTACCAGTGAAGTTAAGAAAAAACTTGCGGTAAAATCTGTAAGAAGTTTAACTTCTTTGGCTTGTTTTAAAATGTCCAATATCTTTTCTGTCTTACAATCTAATATGACTCGAGAGATAGGTGTGTTTCTTATTTGCTTAAGAATATATCTAAAAAATATGATAATTTTAAATATTAAAACAGGTAGCTTTGTGTGGTAATAAGCATTATAAAAAAATACATTAACACATCTTATGAGATTTTACTTGTTTGTGCTAACTGCTAAACAATTACCTACCTAAAGCTTCCGGCAAACAGCAAGCGCGACGTGACGTTAGCGTGGCATGGACGCATTCGATTAGGTGTCGGCCCAACAGCGAGCGGCTTATCTGCGACCGATAATAAAATCGGCGCATTAACGACCGAATTTTTCAAACCCCCATTTTTCTACCTGGTGGGTCTAGAATACATTTAATTAAAGACGCACTGTTGCCAAAATGTAGGTGGACTATTAGAGATATTTCTTAGAATCAGAAAAGGGTACTAAGGGTAGGCACTTAAATAAACCCAAGACTAATACACACTTACGAATGGTTAGTCCTGGTAAACGACGCTTTTTTTTAATTCATTAATTAAACCAAGACGAATACACACATACATATATTGCAATACGTAAATTCTTGTATTTTATATTTACGAAAATTTGTAGGCCTCTATATGTCATAAATAAATAATATTATAAATGTATCTACCAGTTTTTTACTTTTTCAAATATTTTACAAAAAAGAAAACAACTCGATGGGAAGAGTTTAAGAACAACTTGGCAACAATGGTTATGCCCCATTGGGAATTACTCTTATTTAAATCCATAGGTCGCTTATGGGTCGGTTTTTTGCTTTTTAATAATCGGTCGCAAATAAGCTGGCCGCAGGTGAAGCTCTATTTCTTGGATTACGTTTACATTGAATGTCGCCATTCCGCCTGACTTGTCACGGACGTATTTTCGACATTAACGCGCTTATGTCCCGCTAAGGCCGCATTCAGACGGGCGACTTTTTGCAGTCGAAGTTGACTAAAATATCGGCGTTATGTCGCCAATTTCGACTACAACTACTGTAGTTGTAACTAACTCAATAGTCAGTCGACGGGATCGACGACAATCAGCGGCAGAAGTTCGGTTGCAGTCGAAAAACGCCCGTATGAAAAGGAATCGCTTTTCCCACGGTTGTTAAATGACAACTGCAAGTAGCGACAATCCAAGATAGTTTGACTAGGTAAGGTTGCCTCGTAAGCCTTGCAACATGGCGGACCATACTTCATATGTATTTTGCTCATTATTTAATGAAGTTTTTAACAGTATAGTTTGTATTTTTGTCAATATTAAAGAAATCCTTTAAAATACTGTTAATTCCAGTTGTTACCGTAACTTCTTTATTTTCTATTAATAAATTATTTAACAATGATTATTCTAGCTAATTTTTAAATATTGTATATCGCGCTCTTTCGCCCTCATAGGATTATCCGTCTAGACATCTTTGTTTAATATGTTGGCGCCAAGGAACCAGCAGTGCGGTACATATATGACGTAATAAGGCAACCTTACCTACTCAAACGATCTTGGCGACAATCAACGACAAACGATCGACTTTTGCGGTCAACTTCGACTGTCGCCGGAAGCTTTAGGATGGTTTATGTTGGAGCAGCTATAAATGAAAAGCACCTTTATATTAGAGTAATACAAGTTAATAAACTATCGTAACTCCTAGTCCGTAATAGCTTTAAAATAAATACAGTCTCAACTAATATTATGTTTTAAAAAGCTATTTTTCGTGTTTACCTGCTATCTCCAGAAACATCTAACCTTCTGAGGTTTATCGAATTTTTAAAACGTCTGCATTATGCTCTTGCAGCTTAAGAACATCTTGCAGTTTTAAAAGCCCTTCTTCATTCTCATATAAAATAACAAAGGTGTCCCAATCCAAACTTTTAACGACTGAGGCGTAAGCCTTAAAAGAATTATTGTTTTAAAAGTAATGAAAACATTAAAAAAATTTAATAAATAAATATATATAAACAATAAACAAATTAACAAATAATTTTAATTTTAAATAAAAAAGATGGTCATTACTACTTGGTGTTATACAGTGATAGTTTTTATGACGTTAGGTAGATAAAATTTGTATATACAATATGTTTTTAAACTAGGTATGTTATAAATGTTAGTAAATAACAACCAATATAGGTTGTTTTTAATTTTTAAAAAAGAAATATAAGAAAACAAAATTATGGTTTTTTCCAAAATATTACAAAAAGTCACCAACCAGTAAAACTTTATTTTAGATTCATAGTACAAGAGCTAGTGAACCTTTTGAGTAACGTTAGACCGTGTAAGGCTGAAAATTTGTTTGGTAATGAGTCATCGATGCTAAGTACAAAGATCATCACCTGGCAGTCATCAGCCGTGTACATCATCACCCTGAATATTTTTGAAAGTTAGCGTTAGTTATTTAATAAATAATAACAAAAACTTGGAGCTGTAAGCTTGAAATTTTTTAGGATTTAGTTCATTTATAGTAAGGTTTGAAAAAAATTGACGTGCGTTTTGGATGAGCACAAGTACCTGCCTAGGCAAACCGAAAGGAGTGGCTGATTTGGATGGTCATATTTCAAAACTAATAAAGTTAGATTTACCCAATGTGGTGTTTTCTTAAGGTTTTTTAAATATCTTTTTAACAGTGATACTGGTGATAATATACAGGATGAAAAAAAAGTTTTTTTTGTGAGGCACCCTATATATTATATTAGACATCAATAAAAATGATCTTAAAAGAGCTTTCAGAAAATACCACGTTTAATTTGTCTATCTCTTATAGTTTTGAAAATATGGCCATTCAAATCACCCACACCTTTCAGTTCGCCCGGCAGGTACTTGTGCTCATCGAAAACGCCTGTCAATTTTTTTAACCTTACTATGAATGAACTAAATCCTGAAAAATTTTAAGCTAACAACTTCTAATGTTTAAACAAATATACAGGGTGATGATGTGCACGGCTGATGTCTGGCAGGTGATGATTTTTGTACTTAAGCATGCTATGACTCATCACTATACAAATTTCTAGCCTTACAGGTCTAATGTTACTTAAAAGGTTACTAGCTTGGGACTATCATAATACTTAGTTTTTACAATGACTACTTAGATTATGGTTCAGTTAAAACCTACTGGAACACGAACCTGTCCATTTAAAATATATTGCTGTCACTTTTCGCATTTACTTGGCAGCAATAAATTTTAAATAGGCAGGTTCAAATACCCGTTAAGTTCAACTGAATCATACCTTAAGCGGAGATTGTAAAAACTGGACCTTTATATGAGAAAACATTTTTACAACTTTGCCCCAAAGAAAACATACTTTTTATCTTGATACAGATATTCTATTTTTTTTTTTGCTTAAAAGACCTGCTTAATATTTTGTGCAGATATTCGTGACATAAAAATAAGTTTTTTTTTTGGATTTGTTAAGGCAGTATTTACAGTTTGTAAAAGATCTTACAATTTTGTTTTCATGCAAGATAAATACGCGCCATTCTTCTTATAGTAGCCCAGTCATTTTAATAATATTTTTGTAATATTGAAGGTACTTACTTTTATATTATTACATAATAAAATTAATAAGAAAAGTGTCTAGATTTCTATTAAATTTATTTTTAATATAGGTATTTAAAGTTTTAAACTAATTTTAAATCTAAATTAAGAAACTTTACCCTTAAAAAACCTACAACATTAATTTTAAAACTGTAATGAAAAGCTTATTTTACAGTTTAAAAGTCTTCTGCGCACAACACATCTTTTATTTTTAAAATTGGCTTGCAATCCTTCTTTCATGTACGAAGAAAACGTCACGCTGATACTTTTCTGGTAATAACCCTGTACTTTTGGTAATGACTTTAGTAAGATACTATCTTTAAAAAATATCACTAGATAATTAATAAACTAAACCTAATGCTGCGTCCAGACTTGCAACAATCCGCCACGCCGAATAGCGCGCCACATAGGCGGACGTGGACGTGGACGGAATTTACGGCGTTTCAAGGTCTTGGCGAATGATTCCGCAGTGATTCAGAGCTTGTCGATTTTTTGCATCAAAGGAACGCGCAAATAGGTTGGTTTGTTTGGACGGATGTTTGGCGAATTGTTGCAAGTCTGGACACGGCCTAACAGGTCATCGAGTGTTGGTTAAAACATATTTTTTCATAAATATCAATAATAAAACCTATTTGGGCATTCACTAATATTAAGAATTTTACAAAATAATTAAATAAGTTGTCTTTTTAAGGTTAGTACACCGTATTGTCAAAACTGTCAAGTGCAGCAAAAATTTTACACCGTAAAATTTTAAAATAATAAGGAGAAAACATTTCAAAGTATAAATACAGCCTAATCAATGATATTGCACTTTAAGCAGTTCTTCAAACTACAAAAACATCCTTAACAAATCTTTAAAAGCTACCAAATTAAGCCATGCTTGTTAATCCATTTTTTACAAAGTCGTCCGCTATTCTATTATCTCAAGATTTTAATGTGCGGGACCACAAAAACTACAACAGTACACTAATAGTCCAAGAGCCCGTGAGCCGCAGACCTTCGTCATTTTGTACAAGCTGAAAGTTTGTCAGCGCATGCTCCCAACATAGGCAGAAGCGATTAGAGACTATGGAGTTTGAGTCATAGTGGATATGGCAGGTACCGGGTATCAAAGGTTAATGAATTAAAACTTAACTTTTGTCATTTTTGTAAAAAGATATCTCCTTAGTCACCAGATAGTTTTAGCAGTCCCAACCCTTGGCAGACAAAAGTTTTGGGATGTCGCATTGGTTCGAGAAAGTACAATATTTCTAGCATTTAACAAGATATAACAAAAAGTAATAGTTAATAAGATTTGTAGCGTTTCTAAATTCGCATGTCTTAAACATATTTCAAATGCATACAGAGTGTCCAAAAAATTATTACTATGAGATTAGTCTAAAAAAATATTTTTTCGGAACACTGCTGTATACATTAAAATATTTTTAGGACATGCTTTTCTTAGAAACCCTACAACTCTCATATAAGACTTTTGTCATATAATGTTAAATAACAAAAATATTTAACTGTATCGAACCATTGGTCTACACAAAAATGTTTGTCTGCCAAGGGGTTCAAACTGTTAAAACTGTCTACCAACTGCGGAAATATCTGGAAATATCTTCAAATAGGTACCCAAGTAACATACAGAGTGTCCTAGGATAGGTGTTACAAGAGGACAAATAGACCCAAAAATTTTTGAATTTTAAACGAAATTTGGGAAAAGTGTTTGCATGATCCAAAACTAATAAATACAAAATTTTACTTCAATTGGTAATATACAGGAGGAGTTAAAACTAAAAACTATAAAAATACCCAAGAACTAACTACTTTTATTTTTAAAAAGGAATAAAATTGTAGAAGTAAATGTTGTAGAGAATTAAATTTCATTTCATTTCATTATTTGAGGTTAAAACAAAGGAGTAAAAAAATCCCTACATTTACTTATAAAATTTTGTCCCATTTTTAAAAATCAAAGTCCTTACTGTAGGTCATTTTTCATATTTTAAGTTTTACCTCGCCCTGTATATTACAAACCGGAGTAAAATTTTGTTTTTATCAGTTGTGGACCATGAGACCAGTTTTCCCAAAAGACGTTTAAAAATTCCAAAATTTTTAGTCCATTTGTCTTCTAGTAACACGTATCCTGGGACACACTGTATATAAAATTCAGCTTTGAAAAAATGACGAAAGTAATGTTTTATTTAATTATCACTTTGGTACCTGGTACCTGCCAAAGTCACTACGAGTCAAACTTCATGTCCTTTCATCACTTGTACCTATGTTGGAAGCATGGGCCGACAAACTTGCAGCTTTTACAAAATGACGAAGGTCTGACACTTACGGGCCCTTATTCTATCACTAATTCTTAATGTTAGAAACTATCCGTTTGATAGAAAACGGACTTATAATAGGAGAGCCCACGATGTTAAATGGGGATTTACTCGAACGTCATAGACACCTATTGGGTTGCAAAGCTTAAATGATAAGAAGAAAATAAAATGTGATATAATGTATACCTTTTGATCGGTGGGGGAAGCGGCTATAGACTTTAAAATATGTCAAAAAATACTATTATTATTTTGGCTTGTGAAAATCGTTCGGGTCATATCGTATAATATATTTTATGTTATCCCTAAATTATTTTCTTCAAAATTAAAAAAGCTACTCTCGAAAATGGTAAACTGACGTTTTTTTTGTAGCCCTCTGTTTTCTTTACGTCACTCTCAAATTGTCAGATTAGTGGAATATACACTGTTTAGCATGTAATTAACTTGCCCTATCCTTATCTGACGCCCTCGACAATTTCTAATGGATTTATTTTTAATTTTTATGATCGGCCATGTATACGGGGCTCATATTTGGTGGAGGTACTTAACCAGATACAAAGCATTCTCCGGTATATTAATTTGGCGCGCTGTAGTAAATCCCGAAATCCCCTCTTGGGCTCCCCTACCATAATAGTTATATAAATAGACAAAATTAAAAAAAAATAATTGTTACTTGTAACAAAAAAAATTTGGCTTAAACGTTTATAATATGGTTAAACAAAATCTTTTTTAATAAATAAGTATGCAGTATCTATTACATATAGTTTTTTAATGTTTCAGGTTTAGTTATTATTATTTAATATACCTAAGAAATTATATATTTATATATATATATATATATATATATATATATATATATATATATATATATATATATATATATATATATATATATATATATATATATATATATATGTATATATATATATATATATATATATATATATATATATTTATAAATATGGCGTTTATATTTTACCTGAAATAAATTAAGAATCAAAGTTTTTACGTTTATTATTGGATGTTTGTTGGTTAAGTTGTTACTTTTTACTTACTTGAGATAAAAGTGATGATTCTGGATATACATTAAAACTAGTGTCAAATTGTGAATATTTTTAGGCCTTTCAACACTAACAATATAAGGTATTCCCAGGAAATTACAAATCGATTCCACTGTGTCAGAACTCTCTAAGTGTTCTGGACTAAAAACAGCTGCAATACCATTTTCTTGAGCGGCAATATCGCATACTAACATAAAAAAGTGTTAAAAAGATATATTATAGTTCTTAAGCCGCACCCAGGCTTGCAACAATTCGCCAAATATCCGTCCAAACTAGCCAACCGGTTTGCGCGCTCCTTTGACGCCAAAAATCGGCAAGCTCTGAATCATCGCCGAATCTTTCGCCAAGCTCTTCCGTGGACGTCAATTCCGTCTACGTCCACGTCCGCGCTATGTGGCGGGGTATGCGGTGTGGAGCGGCACAGCGAATTGTTGCAAGTTTGGACGCGGCTTTATATTAAAATTATTGAATGTCATTGGCAACATATATTTTTTGTGGGCTAAAAAATTGTATTTTTATTTTATTTTAGAGCTAAAAGCATTTAAAGTTAAAATAATAAATTGTGGCCCAAATTATACTATTATCACCAGACGTTAAAATAAAACCCCTACAGCACAGCTAACCGCAGGTAAGTTCCGAAAATAAGTTTTTGATGAAAACGGAAAGAATAAAATAATTTATATTGGGAATATATTTTTTTGCTTATTAAACTATCGCTGAGAAAAGGACTTTTTGTTTTTGTTATAGATAAAATAGAGAACCAAAGCGAGCAAATCTAATATTGCAACTCAGTTCCTCGGTTTGATCGGACGTTAAATGTAATGGTTTAAACATGAAATGTAAATGTTAGTTAAGGCGTAAATATTTTTATTTCATACTGTCCAGTAAAACCATTTATCCTGTATTAACCTAGGGCCGGTAAATTGCACATTACGGTACCTGGTACCGCAATGTCTTGCCTAGCAACGCTGTCATGTATCGTTATAAATGTCCACGTGATCATTGTTGTTATGCCTTCATTAATGTCATTATTGAATGTCAAAATGAAATTAAGTATTTAAATACTCATATTAAGGGATTTTTATCTGATATTAGGATATATAGGAATTTTTACTTGTACTTAAAATATATATTTTTTACCAACTTTAGTAAATAAAAATGATTAGATTACTACAAAACAGACTTTTTATTAAATTTTTAAAGTATTTTGTTTAAGTAAAGTTGGTAATTTCTATTTTATTTAAACCTATATCTAGCGTACTTAGGAACTTCTACTTGTAAAGTATATTTTTATACCTTGAAACTTTGAGTAATGAAAATAATCATATTACTATAAAACATACTTATTGTTACATTTTCAAAAATATTCTGTTTTACTAAATTTGGTAATTCCTATTTAATTTAGACCTATCTAGCGTTACCTATTTATTACCGTTTAGAAGCTACAACTAATATAATATTTTTTTATCAATTTGACAGTGACAAGCAAAGAATAATCATAGTTACCTATGATATGGAGAACAAGGCTGTTACCTAGGTAATTTAAGTGAAATAATTTGAAACTAACAACATGTTCTCTTAAAATTTATAAATAATATTTATCCAGTAATTTTCATAAAGACAGTATGAAATAAAATATCATAGGATACACGTCTGTTAGGTGTTATTACAGTACTTGTTTATATTCCAAACTCGGCTTCTGCGTCGGCTCGTCCGGAAACACCTCGTGCAATAATAAGTCACCTACCGGACTTATAACGTAAAATACAATTTTTTTTTAAAAATATATTTAGCAGTTGGTTCTTTAAAAGCCAAAAATCTAGTTGTACGTCATTAGAGTAGAGTAAGAGGCTTTGCATTTGCAAGTTTATATTCTAAGAGCAGAACTAAAAGGGTTCTAATAACGAAAACACCAATAAAAACAAGGTTTTTAAGCTTTTCAAAGAAATACTTACGAATTTTTTGCGCTTCAAAGCTGTCTTTTTCAGGTATAATTTTAATTTCAGGTTTAGAAAAATCATAGGCAGCATGCAAATTATCGGATAGGATATCCCAGTTTATTTCATCTGGTTCACTATTTTTAAGAGAAATTGCACCTAAAAGAATTCAATGCGTTAGTTTAGTTAGTTAGTGTGTACACCTGTTTTCTTCTAAAAGCTGTAAATATATTACTATCAAAATATTGTACGTCATGACAGAAAGACCACTTTTATTAAATAATATTAAAAATTACCCGTTTTGTAAAGCAGTTTTCTTCGTATATATTAATTAAAGTTAAGTTACGCACCAAATAATTTAAACTCTCATTGATACACAATATACAAATGATATTGCTCATTTAATACCAAATACATTTGCTCTGCTAGGCCCAAAGGCAAATAAAAAAACACAATAATGAAATGATCTATCCTGTTTAAATATTTAAGTTACAATAAAGCTCTTGGAAAAACGATGTACACACTTAGAGTACTTGCCAAATCTATTTTTTTAAATTTTCATATCTTAAATGTAAAAGAAAATTTAAAAATCATATTAAATCAAATCAGTCTCTTACTTTATAGTTGGAAAACTTATTTTAAAGAAGAAAATTAGGATTCGTAAATTGGCCATTTTGTTTTTCTGTTTTAGGGAAAATCTCTTTTTAATAAAAAAATATTTTAAATACTGCACATCAGCCTAAAATAAAATTTCTTTGGTGGTCACTGTGTAATTTTGTAGTAAAATTAATAGGGAATTTACATCGGATTTCCTACGGCTAGTCGGCCGATGCACCACCCAGTAGGTCAGTTTAACTTAAAAAACCGTTGAAACAACATATTATAGTAGGGAAGCCAGCGATACTAATTGGTCATTTATTTGAAGATAAGAGGATAAGAATAAAAAAATTTTTTATTTATCGCTGGGGAAAGCGGCTATAGATTGTTGTCAAAAAATACTTTTATATTTCGGCTAGTAAAAATGGTTAAAATTTTAACGGAATATATATTTTTGTTATCCTTATATTATTTTGTTCCAAATTGAAAAAAGCCACGCTCAAAAATGTCAAGATAATGTTTTTTACAACTTCGTAGCCCTCAACTTTCTTTACGTCACTCTTAAATTGTCATATTAGTGGAATACACTGTTTAGCATGTATTTAACTATAATTAACCCTGTTTAAATTTGACGCGCTCGAAAATTCTGACGGATATATTTTTTTTATAATCAGCTCTATATACAGGGCTCACATTTGGTGGCGGTACTTAACCAGGTAGGGAAAACCCGTGTAAAGTGAACACCCCGGGCAAATCGAATAGTCCCCATTATGCCCAAACTATTCGTTTGACATGAACCTCGCGGTCAGAGAAACTTTTGGCCATCATGTCTCAATAAGCGGCAAACACTTAAGCAAGAGGCCGAGTTGCGCAGCCTCTTGACGACGGTAAATTGTGTTTTCGATAAATAATTTTCAATATTTCGAGGCAAGTGCTTTGATAATATTTTCTGTATTATTTGTTTGTCATCCTTGGGCGTACTATAGTTCTATTGTATGAAAAAGTGGCTTCTTATAATATACTAATTTTAAAATCAAAATCAACAGTTTTTGCAAGATTTGGCCTAACCTCAAAAATGGCAGTGTTGGGCAAAGTGAATAGGGCAAAGTGAATAGGGCAAAGTGAATAGGGCAAAGTGGATATGGTATCCACTTTACACGGGTTTGAGAATATTTACCTGCAGATTATAAAACTCATATTTTGTTGGTGAGATGGTGAATAAATACAAAAACCAAACTAATCAAGACCATTAATTTGGGTAAATCTGGAGAGTTAGTGAAGGGTACTGAGAAAAAGTATGGGATGGCTAATTCAACTCTATACAGACTAGTCAGGAGTAGTGTCGTTACTCCAAAATTTGGCTGATTCCGTACCATTTTCAGTGAAGATTAAGAGACGAAGCTAAAGGTCGATCTCAAAATCATAGACTTCTATATATGAAAGAAGAGAAAAAGCAAAAGTTTGAGTAAATAAAGTAGGAAATATTACTAAAAAACTAAATGTAGAATTAAAAAACACTCCTAAACTAATTGCTAAAGAAGTAACAACCAAAACAAGTTTTGAAGATAGAATATGATTTTTTGCGGTAAAATATATATTAAAGAAGATAATCCATTGAAGATTGGATTTGTCGTCATACATGTCTAAAATGGTGTCATGAACAATGCTTCGCTTTGGAAGGCAATGAAGACTATACCTATCTGTAATAACCGCCATTCTTAATTTTTAAAATATTACCTTCAAATGTTAATTCAGGTTTTTTTACTGTTAGGTTTTGTTTTAAAATATAATTTTTAGATGGTAATTTACTTTACCCGGGCAACATATTCACTTTACCCAGGAATCTGGGCAAAGTAAGTAATATGACACATTGTTAAATTTTATTTTTAGTTACTTATTGTTTTACTTCTGAACTTAATTGAGTACAAAATATGTAGACGCAATTAATAAAGATTGATTTGTAGTATTTATTTTGTTGCTATCTCTTATACCTTTCTTGATAAAGTCTCAAACATCGTAAGGTATTCACTTTACCCGGATTTCCCCTACAAGGTATCGTCCGGTATATTAATTTTGTAATATTATATTGTTCCAAAACACCTCGTATAAAAACACGTGCTTTCGTTTTTATACCTTTATTAACAATCCAACGTTACTATGGTTACAACGACAAAATCTTCACTTGTCAACGTCTCGAAGTTTACACCACAAAAGTCGAATCTATACTAACTGATCGGAGGTTTCCCGTCGCCCTTTTATAGTATGGTGGAAGAGTAAAGAATGATCTAGAATCTTTGAGAAATATCGTGAAAATTCCCTAGTACAGGATGGCATAAAAGTTCTTAATGGATAATTCGGGCGTTTTCGGAAACCTTCGAAACTGATGAAAGAACTTGGAAAAATTAAGGTAAATTATTTAAATAAATTAACAAACTAAATTAAATGATCCTAACTCTCTAAAATTCAATAACCTAAACACATTTTTGCAAGTCTGTAACAATATAATATTCATATTCCCCTTTTAAGCTCCCCTACCAATAACTAAAAAATGTAAAAATAAAATAAAAAGTTCAACCAAGCAACGCAAGCTACTGTAATAAAACCATAAACGCATCATCAAGAATGATAAAAAAATAATAACAAAAAACTGAAAAGCAGTTTATTAAAATAATAATAATTTAAAATTTTGTTTTTTACAGCTTACATTTTAAACGAATTTTATTTAAAGTAGTTTTATATACTTACCGATATTTAAAGTATGTTTTGAAAATCCTAACCAAAAAAGGTTTATAAAACACAGTAACCGTAACAATATAAATATATACATCTCTAGGTCTTTAGTTGCTTGCAAAAAAAATATTTTAAACTTGACTAGGTTAAGTTAAAATTTGAACACCATTTTGCTCTAAAATTACTTAGAAATTTAACTTATCTATTAAAAATGTAAAATATTTTATAATTTTGTTTCTGGTGTATGGCCAATAATTATAATATCGTCTATAAAAATAACCCCAGACGGTGGAATGGCTAATGAGCTCCAATTTTAATTATAAGTACCTATGCTTATCTCGTTAACTTTAAAATATTACGGGGAATATTAAAATAATAATAATAAAGTTTAATGAATTTTCTCTGAACTCTACTTGTTTTTTATACCTCAACGATTTTCTTCTCAATTTTAAGTAGATGCGTGCCGTTCTTTTAGATAAGTAGGCATGCTGGGGGTATAATACAATTACATAAAAATACATTATTTTTTAAAAACTTTCTACTGGTTTTTATTTACTTAAAATTAAACAGCAATTAGATTATATGGTTATTTTTTTTTTAATTTTTGAATATAAAGCATTTTTATTAATGTGATTTTAAATATCTAGACCGGCGTGGCGGCAGGGTGTCAAGCTAAGTTCAAGCGCGCCGAGTATAATATTATATGTATATATTATATATATATCTACTTTTTGACTGTTGTTGTAATGTATTAATTGTTAATAAAAAAGTGTCATATTTATAATTTTATAAAGATAGCTTAAACACCATTAAAGATATTAAGGTCCAGAAGTCGTCAATTTTCCACTCTGAGTGACTGACCTAGAAAGATAAAATTTGGAATGCAGCTTGGAAATTGTATGTAAGCGTAGGAAAAAATCTGAAAAAACAAAAACACTAAAAACTAGGGGTCCCCATTATATCGTTTAAACCGCTTTAAGTTGATATTTAAGACAATCGCAATATATTAGTGCATATTATTAAATAACATTAATTTAAAGAATTAGTGGTTCCTTCATACAAAAAAAAAAAAATAAGGTAATACTAAACAACTGAGTCGTCGGCAGAGCGCGGCGCTACATATACACAGAACTATATCTACATAGAAAACGCAAAAACACAAATATTAAATCTATATATCTGCTTAGTTTTCTTTACCAAAAGTAATGATATTTTATTAAAAGATATGAAAAAAGGTAAACCAAGTTCAATGCTAAAATCATGCTTGGCTGTGGGCTTTGCCGCAAATAAAATGAAAGCCAATTTCTGTACAAAATTTAAATATGTATTTATTGGAATAAAATACCATTATAAAAATGTATGAAACTCTATTTCTTTGTGTTATTGGTTACCCATAAAAATTGCTGTTATTGAAAAATGCGAGATATAAAAGTGGCTTAGATGTGATTTTCCCAGTTTTTATAATAAAAAAAAAATAAATAAGTTGAACCTTATAACATGACTATTGTAATGAAAAATATCCATGTTAAATGTAACCTATTTTAAAAGCTTACATTCTTAAATAACATTAATTGTTATTAGTATCAAATTAAATAAAAAATAGAGTTTGATACTTGTCCATAATGTAATTTTATTCCCATAAATACATATTTGGATTTTGTACAAGCTTGGCACTCCCTTAGACCTTCATTCTTTTTGCGGCGAAGCCCACAGCCAAGCATTTTTTTAGTATTGAACTTTGCTTACTTTTTTAAATTTATGTTTTTGGTGGAATTACCCACATCCATTATTCACGACCTACATGAGAGGTTTTAAAAGTGCAAAAATACGATAATTTGTGTACTTATGTCCTCGACAACCTCTTTATCCAAATATAACTCTTTAGCCAAGGTCCCTAATTTTAAGTTACAAGTAAGTATAACATATTTAGGTACGTAAGATCAACGAACAATAAAATAAATAACATTCGATAAGAAATTTGTAGTTGGCTAGATATAATATCGCGTATGCCATGGCTGACAAATAATCTGTCACAAACTGGAAACACTAAATTTTTTGTTTGTATTGATTCAAATTCACAAGGAAGGTCTTCTAAAATGTCTTTCACGAATTAATCCAATAGTTGTAGAAAATATACAGTATGCAACTCGTACGGAATACTTATTTCTCGCTCGTAAGACTCACAGCACTGGCCCAAAAAGTTATACTTAAAATAAGTAATATTCCATGCATGTTTCATAATATACTTACGCTTTATTTTAATTTTAGTCTTTGTAACATTTGTTTTAATCTTAGTCTTTGTAACATTTGTTTTCATAGCAACAATGTAATGATTTTGTTTTACCTATACTTTGGACATTTTATATTAATAATGAATATCTAGTAAGTAACTACCATTACTGACTATTTAAACTAATAAAATACATTTTTTTGTGGTAACTAGGGACCAGACCGTACAGTAGAAGCGTACAGAAACCCTTCTCTCTTTTAGATAAAGGAAAGGCAAAGGTAAATGTGTTTATGAAAATATCTTTTTGTTTTAAATATTAAAAATAAAAAAGTAGAAAGTATGATCAGGTTTTTCGTGTACACATTGTTAATAAAAAAACTCATAGTTTAATGTCGGTATTTAATTAATAAAAAGTGTAATTAGTGCTGCAGAACAAAAATTTAAAAAAGCATAAATTTGTTTGGGTATGATAATCAAAAATCTGGTCTAAGAGGACAACTTTGACAAATTTTGAGTGCAAATATCTTAAGAACCATCCATTTTTTACTTGGGTAATTTTTTTTAATGCTGATGTATTTCTTTATCAGCTTTTTTGTATTAATATTGACTTTTCAAACAACCTGTATACAGGGTCTCCGGAAACACTCTCTACTTACGAATTTTAGGAATAAAAATTTGCTTGCACTGTGCGTTGAGAGAGAGGAATTTTGGAACAAAAATCGTATCAGTTATATTACACTTAAATAAAAATATTCTGTAACTAAATATATTTAAGTACCATGCATATACAGAACGCAATATTGTAACATTATTATAAAGGATAGTAAACAACAGTAACAAATGTATAAATTGAAAAGATTTTAAGATACAGAATCCTAAACTTTTAAAATAAATAGGTTTCTTTAGTAATATCGTAAATGTCCTTAATAAAACTTAAATTATCATTGATAAGTTATTTAGTCCTTAAGAGGAGAATTCAACTTTTTCTTATTAAATATAATAAGTCCTGTGGTGTTTTAAGCGTGAATTTTAAATCGGAATCTTAAAATTAATTTTCAAAATTTTGAACTACGATACTTTTATTAGATTAAAAAATAAAATTTTCTTTAGCTTTAAAAAGTAAGGTATAATACCTAATACAAATTTAGTGTATTGAGAAAATGTAGGCACAATTAAATTTATGGTACTTTAAGTTTCTTTTTATATTTTAATCTTGCCTCGTAAATTTCTAAGAAGGTTGCAATTTGTTTGCAGCCTACTTACTCTCTAAAAATATAACATCTCCAATTAATTACTAAAACATTTTAAGTTACCCTACGTGTGGTTTTTAAAAATAATCTACTTTAGAACAAACATTTTTAGGCTATTTGAAAAGGGCTAGTTAGATATAATTAAAATTATATTTTTGTTTATATCGCCTATATAATTTATTATAATTTTTATAATAGTTACGCTTCAAAAGTAGTTTTTAATATACTAATAAGATAGTGCAGTATATTTAAATCTTTGAAACAGCTCACTAAGGCCTATGTCTAGGTACGAAACTATCATGGCTATTTGATTATTATTTTTATTTGATGTTTAACCCATTTTTTTTCTTGTTCAGACAACGTTGCCTATCTTTTAGAACAGTGTAGTAGTGGTACTGCCACCACGGACGTTTTTTTAATATCTACTATATAATTGTGCCTTTCCGGCTGGGGATTTGACCTCAGGTCACCTGGGTACAGGGGAGGTAGGGTCCGCGCGTTTAGTAAAGAAGCCACCGACGTCATCATTATCTACGCGAAACCTATTCTGTAACTCTCTTTCAATCGCGACTTCGAGGGTTTCGTATCGTTACCTAGGAAGTGAGCATTTTAAAGATTGGATTTAAAAAATAAATAACATTTTAAATACGGGATGAGGAAATAAGGAGATTTTGCGCAGAAAATGATGACGTCGGTGGCCTCTTTACTTAACGCGCGGACCCTACTCTGACCGCCGCGCTGCCGGTAAAGACATTACAAATTAAAGTTTTATTATACTTTTTAAATTTGTATTAAAAAATTTATAAATTTTTACTAATAGTGCTAACTATACCAGGTGTTTCACAACGGTGGAATTATAGTAGAAAAGTAAAATTTGGTATATCGATATTCCGCGTAAATGTGTACTGGTTGATCCATTCACTTGTTTTCTAGCCCTTTTGGTTTAACCAGAAATAACTGCCAATTTCAAATTTTAAATGGCACCACCAGTATAATTTATTTTATATTGATATAGTATATACGTTCAGCCATATCAAAAGGTTTATATACAATGCGTGAAAAGGATATTCAAACGCGCGTAGAATACTAACAAGTAGAAATTAGACTAAAATGCCGGTATGTAAACATTATGTGGCATCTGTTTCACTTATTGTTGTGGTTGTTTCGTTACAAGCCCATCAACCTTATGATTTTTTGCCGAACGTGTTAACATTGTGGATACAATGACACCTTACATATTATTTTTAAAACTCCGACTGTTAAAAATTTAACATAAGTAGCAGTAATTGTCAGTTAAACTGGAAGTGACAGAAAATAAGTAAGAAAATAAACCAATTTTATTTGTCTATGCTAAAAGGTAAAAAAGGTATAACTACCTTTGAAAAACATTCAATATTTTGCTTTTATTGATTGTGCAAAAGTGGTTTTAAACAGTCAAAGCTGCGCATAAGCAATATAATTTTCTCGTCGTAAGGAGATACGTCCGACGCAACGCTATGGATTTCTACGTACGTTTAAAACGCAACCTAACGAGCCGAACCTTTAAACCTTTTAAACTGAACGGGCACAATTGAATCGTTTATTTCAGAAACCCCCTATCTCCAGAATATTACATTTTGAGTAAACTAATAAAAACTACACAGTTTCAAAAAAACAATTTTTTGTGATAAAAAAAACAGTTTTGAAGCCGCCCGACAGACCTTTTTAATGTGCATAGATAGGGGATTTCTGCACTAAACGATGTGTTTACCCCTATACAATTCAATTTTACCCAAAAGTCAATTTCTAAAATTTTGGTCGATATGGGCTTTCTGAAATAAACGATTCAATTAGATCCGATTGCATATTGTAATTTGTAAATTAATAACCCAAGCAGCAAGCTGACGTCATTATGAAGTCATTTTTAAGTCATTTTTGGTCATAGGACGTCATCAGACCAAAATTATCACGTCATTTTAATGACTTGTTTTTGACGTCGTTAAAGTGACGTCTTTTCGACGTAATTTTTTCGTCATACTAGCTCAAAAAATCTAATGACGTCATGTTTAGAAAACCCGCCAGAAACATTTGTGACATTATATGATTCGTTTCAAAATCCAACCGAAATATCATATGACAGAAAAATAAGACTAATAATTTTACGAAATTGAAATAGGAAAAACTCTACCGATAGATGGCGTAATGGACAATAAACTACTACGCTTATTTAACATCTTTTTATTGCCTACACCGTACCGATGAGACCAAAATAGTTCGAGACCGGTCTGCGGTTGGTGATTTTAATTACCTTTAAAAGAAATATTTTCGGCTAGTGTGAAAGTCTGTATCGCCAGGCTGGACAGTGTCCCGAGAGATGCGACCCTGCAATTTGTACTCTTTGCTTGCAGTGCAGGAAATTGCAAGCAGTAAGGAGTTTTTTCCTATTTCAGTTTTTAAATAAAAAACCATATCATTTTAGCTTAAAAAAGTATATGCGTCAATTTTTCGTCATCTTAAAGACGTCACGATGACGTCTTTTGTCTGTGACTTAGGGAGGTCAATTTTCTTATGACGTCTTTGCTGACCAAATGTGACTAAAAATGACTAAAAAGAGACGTCAATAAGACGTCAGCTTGCTACTTGGGAAGATTATACATGTCATAAAGTTTTGTTGTTAATTGTCTTCCAAGTTGATTTTATTTAACACCGTCTACAAAAACTCCCAAAATAGTAAGGCTAAGTCGTCAGTCATCTACGTCTGCCGTCTTGCTTTTTTATTTTTACCGTATGGAGTAGGAACAACGTTACGTATATTTTTGCGTTTACGTTGGTCACATACGTAAACACGTCTTTGGTTTTGCTTTAACTGTCTATTATTAAAGAACGTATAGGCTGGTGAAGGATTTTTTTCACAGATTAATAGCTGAAAAAGGCCTATATTAGAGACTTGTACCCGTATTCTGTAACTTGATAGAAAGGAAATTTTCTGAAAATGCCATATGATTTACATTGCATAAAAATAAAATTTCTTCTCTATCGAGTTACAGAATACGAGTGCTGAATTTAAATATTTATTTTTTCTATAGATTGCAAGCATTGCGATCTACCCGTTGTAGTCAAATATGTAAGTTTGTGAGGATTATGACATTAAAATATTTTTTCTAGTAGTTGTTATAAGTGTACAAGTTGTTTCATTTTTTTTGTTAGTTTACACATTCACACCATTTTACCGGTGTTTGTTATATTTTGCAATTTTTGCTCCTATAACGTGATGTATGCTTATTTTATACAAAGTCAATTTTTATGTTTGTTTAAAGTTGTCCAGAAACGCCGAAATATTTAAACATTTTTTAAAATATTGGGAATACCTGGTTTATTGGGCCGAATTAGGACAAATTTAAAGGCGCAAGTAAAGTATAGCTATACATATTTAAAAAAAAACACAAATAGTTTAAGTATTTTTTTATTTATAGCTTAAATCCTAATGTGCCTTTACTATGAAATTCAAAGTTTAAAAAGTGTACATTTTTTTTTTTGGAAATAAATAAATAAAATTAAGTAATACCTTAAAATTCTGTGAAAGAAACCTATTATTTTTATTACAGATTAAAATAAGTTAAGTAACCTACCTGCTTAACCAGTATACGCTATAGGCTAAATCAAAGGTAAACCAGTGTAGGTGTGTATGCGCAGAGTGTGCATTCGAAACAATGTACAGTTTTGTTTAAGTATACACTTTGATCTACCTGGGCAGACACACCTACTTACACATACCAGTACCGGATTAACCTAACCTTTCTATAGGCAACCTAAGCAATTGCTAGGGGAATTACGTATTGGGCAGGGTGGCACCTAAAAAAGCACAAAAATGCTGGCAGAAAATCCTGGTTTTAGGGAGATGAGGGTCTCCTGTTCATTTTTTGTAATTTGTTTTTCATACAAATAAAGTTCTATACACATAGGAGTGAGTTACTTAGTGCATCATATAGTTTTAATTTGTCACTGCTTCTCGGTGTACCGTAGTATGTGGTGCTGATTTAGAAAACATTATGATTTAATAAAAAGGTGACTTACAGCTTACCGCCTTAATATTTAAATTGATTGAACTAATCCATGGAGGGTAGATGTTTTAACAATAGCGCCATGAATTATAGGAGTAAGATTTAAAATGGAAAAGGAAAGATAGATACAAAATGAAAAAGGAAAGAACTACCAAAATCTTTTTACTTGCTAATGTGCCGCCACCTTAATTTGCTTTCTTCCGATGGACACTTTTTTAACTTGTTCGCCATTAAAGATGATACTCCTCCCCTCTCCCCTTCATATTATAACCTTAAACACGGGTAGAATGCAAACCTACTTGTCTGGCTATACCTACTTTTAGCCGGTAGTCTATATACTTATGTTCAAGCATGCCTAATAAGGAACAAACTGATAATTCTTAAGCTACTTATAAAAAATTCTAATTGGTAATCTTGAATACGGGTAGAATACAAACCTATTTTGGTGCCACTTTAGTTTTTGGTCTACTGATATATTTATATTTTAGTATGTAGTCTACCGACCTATCTCTGTGATAGTATGCAGTCTACCATTTAAAATACAAACCAAATCTAGGGTCTGGTAAAACATAGGTACCTTTTTTTAGTTTTTTTATTTTAATAGTTAATTTATTGTATTTTAGTGACTTTAGAAAAAAAATGCGGAATATTCATAAAACATTCTAAATTTAAATCGATAAAATCACGGGATTGGAAAGCGAATGGGGTGCTCATGGGTAGTTCTGTTTAGTTATATATTTTTTTAATTTGCTTTTTTAAAAAATAAAAAAAAGATTTGCTATCCAGAACTACCAGTACCGCCTCAATGTAAAAGTTTTGCATAACCGTCTGTAGTGCTTCAAACCAATCAAGGCTAAAGCCTATTAGCGTTGATTGAGAGAGTACTCTTTCAATCAACGCTATTAGCCAATTCCTTGGAGGATCCCAAAACGCAGGTAGACTGCATACTAAAGTAGCACCCCTATTTTTTACTAATCGGGATACACTATTTTTATTTAGTTTTACTGTGCTTATGGCGGTGCCTACCAGGTGGTGCTAGGCGCAAGCCAATAAAATTAATAAATATTATTTTCCGTCAATTAGAAACGATCTCAAAATTAATATTTTAATTTTTTTAATTTCTTAATTACAACTTAAAAGGAAGTATTTACGAAAAACAATGACTTAAAAAGCGCTAATTTTTATAGATAAAAAAATGTGTGATGGCTTAGAAATAAAATATTTGGTAGAAGATTTGGGAACTTAAAGGCCAAGCAAGTCGACTTTATATAAAAATGCTTTTTATTTATTCAAGAATTTAAATTAATTATTTTTAGATGTTATATAGGTTTTATTTTATATTATGTACGTATGTAACATCTATAGGTTTTATTTTTGTTATTTAGTTAATATATTTTGTTGCCTTTTTTGTTTAAAGCTAAAATAAAATTTATGTTACAAGTAAAAAAGGATATATTTACTACTGTATTAATTTTCAGTAAACAAATAATTAAATGTGTCATATGAGCGGCTTCGTTAAAAAGTTTACACACTCAAAAATTAGATTTTTACATTATATTTTATAAAAATAAACAAAGTACATAGGCTTGGGCACTATGGTATAGATATATTCATACCATAAAAGGTTAGTTTTTAAATCTAGCTCTAAAAATACAACCATTGAGACAATTATCTTACTGTTGTATTAAAAAGTAAAACGGGAGATTAAACACTCAAAAACTAGGCCTCTAATAAGGGGAATTTACCAAAAGGCATTCTGTTATAGGGGCGACCAATATTTTTTGCACCAGGGCGCAAGTCACCTTAGGAACGGCCCTGACTGTGCTTATGCTTAACATTAGTTAATAATGCTTAGAGAATCTAAACAAGTTTCATATTTATACTACTTTTTCCATGGGCAGTCGAATATTACAAGAGTCTGGTATTTCCTAAATTGTATTAAATACGTGTTCTAACTAATTAAGTTTTACATTATATTACATTTTAAATTAAATAAACAAAAAAAAAAACACAAAAACAAGAAGAAAAACAATTTCTTTATATTCCTTATACTTGACTTTCTTTTAAATATATTAAATAATTTGATTTTGTTAGGAAAAACTGGCTGTATCAAAAGAGGAAATCAAAAAAGGTTATTAAAATAGTTTAAAAAATTTGTTATTAAAATGTTTAAGGTTTTGTAGGTTTAGATAATTTTTAATAACTTTTCTCCTTTTAATTATTCAAATCCTAATCCTAACAAGCATTTTGTTTTACGCCATTACATTACATTATTTTACCATAGGTATTATTAACCTAATATTTTTGTAACCAAGTATTTTATATAGTAGCACAAATAACTATTTTTGTATTTCAAACTACTTAGAATTTTGCTTTTACAGCTAAACTTTAATTAATACCAATATCTAAAAAAACGATATTCAGTTAACTCTTAAATGGTTGCTGGTGTTTCTTGATACTCTTGACGGACTTTTATTTCTGTTTCTAATATCACTTTCCACATTAAAATTTAAAAGTGACGCAGATTTGCTAAATATGCTCTTTGCAATACTTAGTCTGTCTTGGTCAATATCGGATTTGGAAGAAGATGACTCGGAAGGCAGAGGTTTTGCTCTTTTCTTTTTGTAAAGATCTTGCAGGCGAACTTTACCTCGCATTTAAGAGTTTCCATATATGAAAGCTAAACATATAAAAAAACATTATTGAGTAAAAGAAATAAGTAAACAGTTAAAATAAACATTATTCTTTTATAAATAATACATACAGGATGTTAATTTAAAAAGTTACCATGCAGTTATCTGCACACAGAGATATATTTAAGAAAATTTCCGAAACACGTCAAGATATTTGTTAAGAGAAAACGTATTTTACAAAAAATTGTACTGCGCCCCTTTAACTCCCTTGAAACCAGGGCCTCACCCAAAATGTTTAAATGGCAACGGGGTCGAGTAATATATCATTTTAAAGCTCCTGGCAAGTACTTTATAACCCTAAAATAAAATCATTAATTTTAGGCGAAGAACCAATTCTAGAACGGTATTAACCGGTTTACGGTAAAGTTGACGTTTAAGCAATTATACGTTAAGTTGTGACCATATAATTGGTTGAACGCCTAAAATTGCTGAATATCTTTATATACCTACAAAAATGGCGATACTTTAAATATTACCCAAATACCTGATTAGGATGGCCGTATTTCCGAAAGTAATAAAGTTAGGTGTACTTAATGTGGTATTTTCTTAGGGCTCTTTAAAAAGAAATTAATGGCGATATTAGTGATAATATACAGGGTAGGATAAAAAGTGTATAAATTTTTTAATAAGACACCTTGTATATTAATATATTAATAAGAAGATCTTTTAAACAGCTTTAAGAAAATAATAAACACATCTTACTTAACATACATTCCAATCAGGTATTTAGGTAATTTTTAAAGTACCGCCATTTTATAGAAAATAAAGACATTAAATTTATATTTGAGGGTTATAAAGTACTCGTCAGGAGCTTAAAAGTGATGTATTACTTGACCCCCTTTCATTTAAGGGATTGAAGGAGCACCGTCAAATTTTTTGTAAAAAACGTAACCCCTTAATAAATATCTTGACGTGTTTATGCGATTTTCTTAAAACTGTCTCTTTTCGCAGATAACTAGGTGATAACTTTTAAATGAACACCCTGTATAGTTAGATATGCACGTCGTATTTTAAAACGTTTAAAATAAATTTTTTATCAATGCGTAAAAAAAAATTCAAAGAAAAAACAAAGCGACTCCTATTAGTTTTCCCATCTGGAATGTTTACATGCAGGCACTTTGTCCAATCTCTACTACTTAGCGTTCAACACACCAAAAGTTAATGTAAAGAGTTGACGCGACGTGTATTTTTTGGCGAACGGAGTAATAACTAGACAAAACATATTTTGCTATTTTTTATCTACTTAACCAAATAAGTAAAAATTTAAAAAAACGCACCATTTGTTTTATGAACTTAATTAAATAAAGTACTTAAAAAATGTCTTTTTTAAATATAAAGGGTTTATTTTTAAGTTGCAACATTCCTTGTAACACTGTATAAAATGCATCCAAATAAGATACATTTTTTAAATAAAAATATGTTTGAAAATGCTTTTTTTTCGAGATACAGTGTGTATAAGTTGTAAGAAAAAAATGCTTTCCAAATCATAACTCTCCTACCACTCCAGATATTTTTGCAAAATTTGAAACATTTTTTACCATTTCACTACATTTTTGTCGCGTTTGAATCAGTTTTGTATAAAATTTTTTTGAGAAAAAAATAATACGCCAAGGTTTTTCTTTAAATCAATATAATTTTTAAAATACAGATCTACTTTGGCGTTAATTTGGTCTCTTGATATTTTTCCGTACGACAAGCGGTTTTTGTTTAAATAAAAGCTATTTTGATGCATGGCAAAATCGCTAAAATATGATATTGTATTTTGTATGTATAATTTGTTTTTGTCTAATTTATATTAATGTGAGGTCAAATACCTACAACACTACAATTTTAATGTCATTAAAAAGTTGTTGCTGTTGGGAATTGCACAGTCAAAAACCTAATTACGTAGAAATAAAACTTCATATCAGATATTAGAGAATTATAGCAAGTTGCCTTATTAAGCTCGGGTATTATTAATACCGGCCTTATTTAAATAGTGCTTGTACCCATAATTTAGAGTTATTGCAAATCATGTTGACAGTACCATTAACCTAAAAAAGAGGGAATTATTTAAGTTGCTTTTCTTTATTGTTTTGTGTTATAGGGTTTTGTTTTACACAACTACAGAAATACATTTGAAAAGGCAAGTTTTTAAGTATTTTTACTTTCAAAAACTTTTAGATTTTTGTGGTCGGCAGCCGTTTGGTTATACGAACAGTTCCGAAGTTAAAATAAGACCAAAATAAGGCACGACCCAAATCCGACATAAATAAAGCCAGGCACTATCCTTATTAAGGGAGTCCTTATCCCGTCATGCATCTGCGCAAGCTCAAATGTCAAAATAAGGCCGGTATTATTAGTGCT
Source organism: Listronotus bonariensis (assembly GCA_014170235.1). NCBI lineage: Eukaryota > Metazoa > Arthropoda > Insecta > Coleoptera > Curculionidae > Listronotus > Listronotus bonariensis. The sequence continues at coordinate 122,601 of JACEGR010001792.1, read as the reverse complement.
TGGCCTTATTTTACTGTGCAATATTTCTCTATTAGCGATTTTGCTATGTATCAAAATGGCATTTATTTATTTAAACGAAAACCGCTCGTTAACGAAAAAATATTAAAAAACCAAATTAACCCCAAAGTAAATAGGTATTATAAAAATAATATTAATTCAAACAAAAAGCAATGGCGTACTGTTTTTTTTTTTTTAAAAGGGAAAGTACCAACTTTAAAATAACCCCGTATTAGCATTTATTACTCAAGCAGCAAGCTGACGTCTTATTGACGTCTCTTTTTAGTCATTTTTGGTCACAATTGGTCAGCAAAAACGTCATAAGATGACGACAAAATGACGTTAATTTGACCTTCCTAAGTTACAGATAAAAGACGTCCTGTTAATGACGTTTTTAAGATGACGAAAAATTGACGCATATACTTTTTTTTAAAGCTAAAATGATACGATATTTTACTCGAAAATTGAAATAGGAAGAAACTCCTAACTGCTTGCAATTTCCTTGCACTGCAAGGTCGCATCTCTCGGAACACTGTCTAACCTGCAGATGCAGATTTTTACACTAGCCGAAGATATTTATTTCAAAGCTAACTGAGATCACCAACCGCAGACCGGTCTCGAACTATTTTGGTCTCATCGGTATTGTGTAGGCGATAAAATGTTGAATAAACGTAGTAGTTTATTGTCCATTGCGCCATCTATATGTAGAGTTTTTTCCTATTTCAATTTTGTAAAATTATTAGTCTTATTTTTCTGTCATATGATATTTCGGTTGGATTTTGACACGAATCATATGTCACAAAATTTTTCTGGCGGATTTTCTAAACATGACGTCATTAGGTTTTTATGAGCTATTATGGCAAAAAATGACGTCGAAAAGACGTCACTCCAACGACGTCAAAAACACGTCATTAAAATGACGTTAAAATGACGTCATAATTTTGGTCTGATGACGTCCTATGACCAAAAATGGCCTAAAAATGACATCATAATGACGTTAGCTTGCTGCTTGGGTATTTAAAGCCTAAACTCGTTTTTATATTTTTGTACGCCTATTGCTTAGTATAAATTTCAGCCCAAGTACATATTTAAAAAGCTTACCAAAAAAATAACGTTTTGTTAAAATATTTAATAATAATTCTAAATATTTACTTACATGTTCTTCAGCAGACAATCTTCTAACATGCCACAAAAATTCTATTAATGCAAGAAAATATGCTAAGGCTAGACCTACACCTAGTACAATAAAAATACCTCCAACGTTTGATAAGTTTAAGGCTTCAGATTGATCTTCAGGTTCCTAAAAGGTGATATTTATATTTTATGTAAAATAAAGTTTTATTATAGTGTTGCCTTTTGCCTTGCTGCAGAATAAGGTTCTTCTTTATTTTAAATCCTAATATAGGAAAACTTTGACAAATCAGTTTTAATCTTGATGTATAACAATATTTATACCGGGTCAGAGACAAGAATGAGACGAGCAACTAAATGTAAATAAATTATCCGAGAGAGAGATAGCTGCTGGGCCTTCCTTGTCTGTCTTCAAGGAAGGTAAACGCAGATGGCGCGTGAATCGACTTTATCGTTTGCCCGCCAAATTCAAATTATATAGCTGTGCTATTTTTGCCCTTAATGTTTGGTACTTGTTTTTGTTTCCTATTATTATAAAATATTAGGGTTTAGTTCAATAATTTACACACACCTAATTAAAAATGTAATTTATTTGGTTTTTATAAAGATTTTTTCTTACAGATAACCATGTCAATATTACCTTAAATTATCTGTTGAAATGCACAAATTTAATATATGCACTGTGATCACCAATAAAAGTCAATATTCAAAGTCCAATTAAAGGTAAAAAACCACGAAACACACAATAAATTACAGAAAATATAAACAAACTGTCCAAACAAATCGGCCCTTAAAAATATCAAACACAAATATCGAATAACATTTCGGCGTGACTGCCTGCGGCAACGTTTGTCAAGTTAAAAATATTCGATTCATGGTATATTTTCTTTCTCTTAATTAGATGCGAGCCAAAAAAGGACATTAAAGTTAACATGCAGAAATTGTAAACAACTTGGCAATCAGGGCAAAGCGATGATTGCTCCATCAACGATAGCCTGCCATGATGAAAGACAAAGACATATTTATTGGAACTTGCATTAAACCAGAAAGAGATAAATACAATGGACAAATTGTTAGGACCAGTTACTCGTCTCATTGTTGTCTCTGACCGGGCCATTTTACGAAGTCGGCAAAGAAAAAGACATAGGAAATAATTCCACACTCTTGTTATAAAATTAGAAATGGGAAGCTAGTTTCAAAGTGTACAGGGTTTTAAATTATGTTGAAATTGCGGTGTATCTTGGTGAGATAGAGACTTGCGGTTTCGCGAACTGTTGCTACTTTTTGATGAACCGAAAAATATCACCAAAAGTTTTTTGTGGCCCTCTTAATTTTTGGCACACAGGGCAAGTTTTATTTTTTTCAATTTTTGGACTTCCCTCGTATTTTAGTTGTCTTGTAACTTACAATAAATGTAAAAACGGGTGTAAGTAGATATTTTAACGTAAAATCCAGTGCTCTAGATTAGATTTTTTAAATATTTTATATTTTTTGAGTTATGAACTAAACATATGAATTTTCTTATGGAAAACCCTGTACATTTTATTTATTAAATTATAGAGGACAAGAGCTTTTAAAAATATATAATACCCAATAGGTATTTTATATTTTTAGGCCCTTAATTAATATTTTAATTTTAAAATTGAAATTCGCATAGTGGGCCATGATATAGACCTTATACCCAACAAATAAAGTTAGACCTCGGTTCATTGTGTTTCATAAGAATAGTGTTTTATAGGAAAAATTATATGTTTGATTTATATCTCGAAAAATAAAAATGAAAAAAAAGTTTAACTACATTACTGGATTTTACGTAAAAATATCTACAAGTATCCGTTTTTTACTTTTGTTGTAAGTTACAAGACAAGTAAAATATGAGTGGGGTCCAATAATGAGAAAAATGAATTTCGCCCTGAATGTCAAAAACTAAGAAGGCTATAAAAAACTTTAAGTGTCATCTTTCTTTTCATCAAAATGTAGCAACGCTTTGCGAAAACCGCCAGTCCCTATCTCTAATAATAACCAAGATACCATGCAACTGCAACGAAATCCGGACACCCTGTACAATTTTCAAAATTTAATTATTGTAAAATTTTGTTTTTTTTTTATTATTATTAATAAAAAGAGATGTAAATGTCCTTGTGGCCCATTTTATAGTTTTACCTTCTGACATGGCTCTCCTTCCCGCTCCTTTTTCCACCATTTATCTTTTAGTTCTAGGAGCTTTCCACTTTCTTGTAAATGTAAAACAGCTGAGTTTATCATGTGACGGTAGTCAGCATCTAAAAATATTGAAATAAAGAAATAATTCTAAATATCCGAAGTTGATTTTTTTGTCAATTTTAGGACAACTGTATGTATATAAAAGGTTAAAAAACAGCAAGGCTATGCATTTAAGTGCTTAAATAAAATCCTGACACTTAAGTTCATCTAATTGTTCCATAAGAGTTAAACCATATTTTCAAGCCACAATGCCAGAATTTAATGAATAGTATTAAAATAAAACTTTTAAAACATTATCAAAACAAAATTATTATAAGACAGCTAATTTTACTTTTGAATTAGCTGTCTTTTAATAATTTTGTTCTCTCTATTTCAACAGTCTCCTTTATTTTTTTTCACATTTTACAAATAAAAAACAATTTGCCATAATAAGAGTGCAAATTACCCAAACAAAAGTAAAAAATTTAAGCTTAAAAAAAATTAATATGGGGGTAATTTCTAAATTTCCACCTGTGAAAATTATATTAAAATTTACTATTTCTAAATATTTTAACGTTTTTGGTTTGGTAAAATACTAAAAAGATTTTTATAAATAAACCATTTCAACACAGGGTGTCCTGGCGAAAACTAGCTTTTAAAGTCATTTGGTAAAGTTGTCAAAAAAGAAACAAATAAATTTAGTTAATGTATATTACATTCTAAGCACTTTTTACTCTTAAGTTGCTTTAATATTAACTTCTCTAACTCCGAAACCGATTGTTGTATGATAAAATATTGAAAAACCAAATTAACTTGAAAGTAAATAAGTATGTTAAAAATAATATTGGGCCAAAGAAAAGCAGTGGCGTACTATTTATTACTGGAAATATTATTAATACAAATTTTGTTTGAACGCCGCTGGTATAAAATGTTTAAAAACTTTTACAGAAAAAAATCTAATGTAATGGCCAAAAAGTTTACCAAATTTTGTGGAAATATCTGGAGTTGTAGGATAGTTATGATAAAATAGTTATGTTTTTCTTAAAACTTTGTATCTCGGAAAGAAAGCATTTTTGAACATAAGTTTTTCTTGTATTTTATACAGTGTTAAAAAAAGTACCAACAAATAACCCTGTATAAATAATTTTAATAGCAGCGGACGGATATTATAGTGTGTGTTTATTAGTGAGTAGTTAAAAATAAAGACTTTAGAAGTCCGAAATTCCATTGGTAACATTAAACTAGAAACCACACAAGACGGTTTTTGCCACCCCAAAAATTCTCAAGCTTAAATATAATTCTTTACCATTTTGTTCTTTATCACTTACTCATTGGCATTCCGATTCCGTATGACTTAGAATCAAGTAAGGATCCTATTTTTCTTAGTTCGCATTTTCTTTCTAATTGATATTCAATTCCTGTGGACTCCATAAAAAAGCATAAAGAGCATTTTTGGTGGATAACACTCTTTCTAATCCTTTAGTATTATCCTCTTCAAAGACTGATGGTTTTTCGTTTTTCATCGTGTTCCACATTTTTTGATAAAGTGAATTATTTGTATTTTTAAAAAATGATTCAGTCGATGCTTTTGCTACTAAACCTAAAAATTGTTGTACATACAGTGACAACGCGTGGATTGAAATACATTTATTTTAAATTTAGCAGTTCGATTAAAAAAGAATAAACACTTTTTTTGGCTGTAAAATGTATTTAGTCAGAAAGATAATTCTTCATTTCAAATTGAAAAAGAATCATTCTGTATATTAAGAGCTGTTTGTAAAAAATAATGTTATTTTCGTTGTAAAAAAAAATGTTATTTCGTTGGTCGGATGTAGCGGGTGTTAACGAAAATTAGACAAGCCATAACTCCCTAAATATAAGACATATAAAAAAGGTACAGGTAAAGCGGGGATCCCACGGCGCGAGGAATAGCTGTTCTCACTCTAAACTTGCCAGTTCACGCGCCGTTGAATAAAGCCGGGATTCAACGTGCCTATGGCAAGTTTGGAGCGAGAACTGCCACTCCACGCGCCGTGGGATCCGGGCTTGAAGTCAAGCTTCTTTAAACCGTGTTGATTTACCGACATATGGCGGGACTCACAGCGCCGACAGAATATCGCCGCGTCTGTCCTATTTGAGGGCGCGTAAACTGGATAGTTTGGCGCGAGAACTGCCTCTTCACGCGTCGTGGGATCCTGGCTTTAAAGGTATGAGAAGAGGAGAGTTTTTTCATCTTTCCCACCCTTGGGTTACTTCCAGTTTAACCTACAATGGCTTAAATTTTTATTTTTTAAATGGAACACCCTGTATATTTAAACATTTTTTAACTCCTAAAATAGTTCTAAATAGAAATCTAAATTATTTATTAGGTTTTACGCCTTTTTCATTGTTTGAGAGCCATTTGTTATATTTCGTCTAAGTGGTCACGAATCTTTATTTATGTCTTTATTTTTAATTTGATCGGAAAAAAATTGGTATCGTAAGATTTTTTTTTGGAAAGTGCTTGTCTTAAAAGGTTTGCTATTTAAAAAATAATAGTAAGACAGGAAAATGTTATGCTAGTCACTAAAACTTTTCAATTGTATTTTTCTAACATTACCTGGGGTCTTTAGATTAATTTAGGCCAAATCATGGCCACCTATATGCAATATACAAAATAGCATTAAATAAATAAATAGGCATAAAAACTTTTCAAAAAGTCACATTTTAATTAAGAATTGTCTCAGAAATCCAAAGATAATAACATACAGGGTGTACCATTCAAAACTAAAAATTTCAGCCACTTCTGGTTAAACCGAAAATGACTGAAAAGTAAAAAACTTGCAAAAACTCTCGTCTTCTCATAACATTAACCTACACCAAATCTCATTTTTAGAGTTCCAATACTCTAGGAAGTATGGCTTGTCTAATAAATTCGTTAACACCCGGTACACTACTGGAAAAGTTTGAGGGTTTGGCATTTTGTTAAGGATTATGTTCATTTAAAGTCTAAATCGTGATTTTTTACTTTTTTTTTTAATTCGATCAAATAAAACAAAAAAAAATGGCTTTGTAAATTGAATAAAAATAAGATGGGGTTTTTATGGGCATATTAAACTGTAGAAGGCACACAAAAGATTACTGGTATTTTCGATATTTCCTGATTATCCCAAGAGTCACCAAATGCCGTTTTTTTATTGATTTTTAAACTATTGTAAAAATAAAAAAAAACACTTTTTCTAAACCGAAACTGATTTTTTTAAATTAGTTATTCAGGGAATCAATGCGAAGATATTGATGGTTAAAGACAAAAAGATCCTTTTCCATTCAAAGTTTCATATCTCTTTGAGAACTTTAAAAAATACTAATAAACTAAAAACTAAAAACCCTAAAAAATTTGGATCTTTTTATGTGTCCCTAAATTTTTTCACCAGTGCAGAATAATAGTTAAATCTTTTTTTATATTTTTTTGGGGTTTTTTCATTTCTCCTTAGATTCATATTTCTAATGAAAAGAGATACCAGAGACAAACGAGCACCATATTTTTTCTTACCGTATTTTATCTTCGACTGGGCAGCGAGTTCTTCAACAGTATCAACAGTAATATCTTTTTTGTCCATGGTTAAAAAAGCTGCCAAATTTGCAGTGTAGGAACTAGTAATAATAAGTGAGAAAAACCATAAAGCTCCAGAAATTAACCTTGCTGGTACTGACCTAAATAAATATATTGTTTACTCTCATACTCATATCAAAAAGAAGCACATTATTAACCGACTTTAAAAAAACAAGAAGTTTATATGTTCGAAACCTATGTTTATTTTTTTATATATATCTACACAGATTACTTCGTCAATTGTAAACCGATTTAAAAAAATATATTTTTCTATTCGAAAGAGTAAACTTCCGCCATAGTCCCATAAAAAACCAAGTTAGAATCGCGAGAGAGAAAGGTACTAGACCAATGTTTTTTCCTGGACGTCTTGACGTAGAGCAAAGCTAGTATGATTATATGCCATGATATTAATCTTTGCTGGTTGTCTGAACAATCAAAGCAGTAAATGTAACATGTGGTTATTTATTTTAAAGTCGGTTTAGATTCTTTTATGTTTTTTAATTTAATATATTTAATTTTTAAAATATAGGAAATTCCTAATAGAGACATAGTAAAATAGGTAGTAAAAAAACTAATTTACTTTAATTGATTTAGCCACTAAACTACTATTTTATTTAATTGTAATAAAAATATTTTAAAAAATGGTAATAGTTCGATATAGCGGTTTTCGCTATTATAAGAGATTTTTTTAAATTCTTTTTCAGGGCGTTTCCATAGGTCGATTATGACACAAATCTGTGTGCGCGTTTTCCAAAATCCATTTCTATAATTTATTATTAATAAAAACATATTACGGGACGGTGGAGTGAACAGGGGTGCTGGGTGGGGACGAAACAGTAGAAATCCTAATGTAGAACGCCCAAAAACAGTATTTTACAGTACACACCGCACTTTCTGTTTACAAAAATGTCCAAAAAATTGTTTCAAAAAATTAAAAATAAATAATAGTACAACAATCCCGCCATGGCTGTCACTGCATAAAAAGAAGAGTTTGCAACTGTAAATGTCTTGCGATGTTGCCAAATAAAGTGAGAAAGTGTCAATAACTTAAAAAAAAGAAAGATACAGGACAAAATTCATTTGAAAAATTAAGTTATTCCTTCTTCCTATTATAATTTGTAGAGACAAAAGGAAAATACCTAAACATAAAGAAGGAGACATTTCTACAAAAAATACCATTGTTTCTCATGGAAATGGTGGATAAACCCCAAAATAGGCTTGGTGTTAATTCTTCATAAGAAGTTTGGCAACACTGCTTCTATCAAGACTGTCATTTTTATAATGACGGACGAGATATCTCATATGTGTGGGATAGTTTTTCGAAAAATTTTATACTTTTCAAAATTAATTTACATTTTTCATGTGCCCCGAGTGCAGTGTATTAATGTTTTCTTGTGTTTGACGTTGGATTTATACTGTTTTGTCCCCACCCAGCACCCCTGTTCACTCCACCGTCCCGTAAATATGTTTTTAATAATAATAAATTATAGAGAAATGGATTTTGGAAAACACGCACACAGATTTGTGTCATAATCGACCCATAGAAACCCCTGAAAAAGAATTTTTAAAAATCTCTTATAATAGCGAAAACCGCTATATCGAACTATTTTCTAAGTCGAAAATATCAATTAATAACAAATGGGGAATTTATAAAGAACGTCTCAATATCAATTTACAGGTAACAAAAAGATTAAGCTTTATCAGTACCTAATATCAATTATTTTTTATGTCAAATATAAATGTCAAAAATAAATTAAAAGATTAATTTTTACTGATATTATTATAAGTAATAGTTTGCAACTAAAATCGTATACTTACTTTGGCAAGATATCACACCCCTGGGCCGTAATAGATCCCAGAGCTAACCATAAAAAGTTCTTAATTGTCCAAATATTTTCAAGCTCTTTTGAATCTTCGTCCCATGGCTTTGGGTTTTCCCATTCTGTAGGTGACATTCTAAAATAAAATTGAAATATACAGGGTTTTTCTAAAAGGTCTGTACAAAATTCTACCACATATTCCTTGGACCAAAATACAACGATCTAATGTAATTTACCTTAGTCGAAAATTTCATCATTGGCTTGATACAGGTGTCAAAGTTTCCTTTAAATTTTAGTAAGTTTATTTTTATTATTATTAGAGATTTCATTACGAATATTTTTGTTGTAAAATATAGAGGGAGCCACTTGCAACCTTTTACCTATGTTTATAATACCATAACTTTTTATCCTAACTCTTTGTTTGACCTCCGGACAGTGCCGACGTGCGTAGAGGACTACAAAGTTCTTCCCGGATCTAAGCGCTGTGAGCGAAGATTCCTATAAGCTGATGGTATCCTGTTTGGTGGTGAACACGAGATATTTCTCAAATGGCGGGAAATAGATGGGCGTGCCATGGGAACTGTCAGTAGTGAAAGTGAAGGTTATACGTAACACCAGTAGCAGGTCTTGGTTTGACAGCCGACAATTTATGCATTGCATCGATTGTAGAATTATTTTTGTTTTCTTTTTGGAATTTCTAGGAGCTACAAGCTCGATTATCCAGATTTTCTGCCGACGAAGCCCTGGAAAGCATAGTCCGAAAGGGGAGAGTGGTGGTGAAGGGACCAAAACCAAGAAAAAAAAATAGAGAGAGAGAGAACTTTTTATCTTTTATTGTATATTATGACTATAGTAAAAAATTTCTATTCTCTCCTATTTCTCAAAAAAGTATACTTGGTTAATATCGCTACGAGCAACCGCTTTTAAGTTATTCCAGATTAAAGGTTTAATTTTACACAAAAAATCATTTGTATTCTTCTAACCAGGTTTTTCGGAAACGTCTGTACAAAGTGCTACCGTAAATTAGTAAATAAAACGATCTAACGCAATTTACCTCAGTAAAAAGTTTGTCGTTTGCAAGATACAGAGTGTTAAAGTAAAAACTGAAATGGAAAATTTAATACCCTGTATCTCGCAAACCATTAATTTTTCAAACTCCTTGTTGTCAGAATCTAAAATTACCCCTGTAATGTACTTTCAGTGCGCCAGTCTAGAATTTAAACTGCTATTAAATTTGCCATAATACGTATAAGAAGAAATATCCATACTTACCTGGCCACTAAAAAACTGGTAAGAGAAATAGCTAACATCAAGGTCCAGATGTAAAACCAAACAGTCCACGAAATAGGGCGCATAAAAGCATATAAATTGTCCGCCGCTTCTTCTTGAGTAGCCACTTTATGTAAAATGCCAATGCCTGTAATTATACAGCGTGTCTTCAGAAGTTCTTAACAAATGGGAAACTTTTTTATTATTAATTTTACGAAAAAAATGTCTCTTCATAAAAAGCTGACTGCTTTTTATAAAATACATGTATGCTAATAAACCATCCTAAAGTTTTATTTTCATTTACTCCTTAAAAAACAAGTTATTTTCTTTATAAGGAAGAAAACGCAATAAGTGCCAAATTTCTGGTCCTAGAAGTGATCTATTTAATATACGCGTTTTGAAATTTTACGTCATTAGCATAAAAAACATGGACACAATTCTTGCAGTGCGTATGACAAAAAATTCCAAAAAATAGTGCTATGTTAAGTTTATCGCCGGACTTAAAATTCGTAAAATATCAAACTAGTAATATTAAGCCACATACCAAATTGCTGCATATTTTTGAAATATATTAAATTAATTTTACAAACCCATACTTTCTCAAAAGCTTGTAATTCCAAACATAAGGAAAAAAAATCAAAACTTAACGAACTCAATCGGAAGCCTAACGTATCAGAAGTGGGGGTATTACTTCTTCTCTTTTTATCCTCATTGCATTTACTTAACTTGACTTTATGGATTAGAAAATTTATAATGAAAAGGTACTCATAAACACGGAAAAAAATTGGGTAAATATATATGCAATTGTAACCTACAGAATTACCATGTGTAGCACTATAGGCCCCAGGTACAGGTAGTAGTAAAACTCAGGCGCGCTTGTGGCGGCTTCGGTTGTATCGGCGAGCGTCGATCACCGGAGTTAAGCAGTGAAATGCGCGCCCATAATTTGGATGGGTGTCCGGCGACAGCGGTGTTTCGGGCAGCGGCACACGGTGTTTCTGCTCGGGGATGCGGACCGAGCAACAACCATCCAAGTTATGGAATGAATGGTGTGTGAATGAGAAGGAGTAGGGGTCAAGGTACAATAAGCCTTCAGGCTGCAGTGCACCACCTAGGGGGCGGTCGTCGGACCTGGGTGGGATGACCCCAAAAGGGTGAAAAAAAAAGTAGTAAAACTCGTTCCGTTTTTGTAGCAAATAATGAGCAGTAGTATTTATTACTTTTGTAGCAGTACTTTATGTTACCGTTTTCAATACTACTATAATGTAGCGAAGATTCGTATTAGGTTACTGTTGTTAGCTACTATCATTCACTTACAAAACTTTAGGACTCGTTGATTTTCATAACAGAAAATTAATAACAAAAATTATACTTAGAACGTCAATAATAAATATATTTAACACAATTTTTGCGCTACACTCTTAGCACACAACGCCTTTCGATATTTTTCCGTGTACTCACTGATATACTGAAAGACTTAAAAATAGTTTATTTTTAATACTTTTAAATACTAACAAATACATCAAATTCTTACACAAATTTTCACTTCCATTTTTGCTTTCTAAAAGAATTTTTTAAAAATATAGGTTTTAAAACATACCGACAAATCAGACAAATTGAAAATACCAAAATTCGGTGACTGTTTTTTTTTTATAAAATTAAGCTGATTAATATCTAAAACAAGAAATTCAATTATTATTTAGCATTTAAAACTACCCAGAAGAAATCAATTTTTTAACTTATTTTAGAATTTGACACGATTTGGAAGTATTTGATTTATATGATTTTTAGTTTAGCAATAATTTGTAAGAACTTGATGTATTTCTATTTAAAATGATTTATTATAGTCTATTTTTAAATCCTTTTTAATCTTTTTATAATCAGAGCTTATAGTATATTACCTAAATTCATAAAAGGCATGCTGAAATCAATTATTTCTCTTCTTTCAGGAGTTATAGTAAAATCGCATATACCCAAATCAGCTTTCTAAAAAAATAATCACTATATGAATAGCAAAATAATATTTAAAGAACGTTCATCTAATATTACCCTTTCAACTAAATCATTGACTAAGTTAGCATAAGAATTTTTTCGGTTATTTTAAACTCAAAGGTTATGTTTATGTACTTTGCTACTTCAGTTATTAAATCCATAGAGTAACCATAGTATCTTGCATTTCCATATGCATCAGGATTGGAATTTTTAAACAAATATGGTGGACCAAACCTAAAATTAAAAGCAAAAAGAAAAGCAAAAATTAAAAAAAATGTAGTGTACATTTTTACACCAACACCAATAAAGAGTTTTATAGTTTTTTTACCGACCTTTAAAGTCTAGGAGGTTCTTAATTCGCCTATAAATTTTTTTTATTTACTATTTTTTGAGCATAACGTAAGGAAAAATAAGGGAAAAAACTTATTTTATGACTTTTTACATATGTATACATTATTAATGTTATTGTAAACAAGTAATATGTCTCACTACCCAAGGCCATTACCCATGCGCATTACCCACATCTGTTATCTACGGCCATCATAAGGTAGCTTTACAAGTGCATAAATAGTATAATTTGTATATGTTTTCGACAACCTCGTCTTCTAAATATGACTCTTCAACAAAGATCGTTATTTATTTGTTACATATGATCAAATAGGTCCGTAAAATTAACTTAAGAAAAAACAATTACATTTAATTTAAAAAATCGCAGTGGGCTATAATATTGCGTATGCCATGGCTGACAAATAATTTGTCACAAATCAGGAACATTAAATGTCTGTTTTAATAGTATATTATGGGACGAGCATGGAATGACACTCATTTCCCACGAGTATGACTTTTGCAGGACAAGCCGTAGGCGAGTGCTATGAGTCATACGAGAGGAAATGAGTATTCCGTGTGAGTCGCATACTATACTTTTTCCACGAATTTCTTGCGGATATATATTAAATTATACAATATATTTAATATTTTCTATTTGTGACAGAATATTTGTCCAGACGCGACATTACAGCCTTCTGCAAATTTTTTATCAAATGTAATTGATTTGATTATTACTTGATTTTACGTAATCATTAGATATTTTTATACTTACTTGTAACTCAAAAGTAGTGTCCTTGTCTAAAGAATCGTATTAAGTTAACGAGGTTCTCGAAAATATATACAAATTATCGTATTTATGCACAATTAAAGCGCTCTATTACATCCGTGGATAATGGCCGTGGGTAATTAAGAATATTACCTGGTTAAAATAACAATAATAATGTATACATTCTTAAACAGTCGTGGAAAAAATATTTTCCAGTGATATATCAATAGCCGTAGAAAATGTATAATATGCAACTTACACGGAATACTCGTTTCCCACGAGTATGACTACTCGTGGAAAATAGGTAACATGTCGCGCTCGTCGGATAATAGTTTTTTGTACAAACAATATGGTCTGTATTTATTACTAATGTGATTTTCCCCTAAAGGTAAAATAAAAAAGTAAAGGTTAGTTAAAAAGATTACCGGGTAAATACAAGAGTGGTTTTACACTCTATCAAAAGTGCCATTATAAATTTTTTACAATGATAGGAGCAGTATGTGCCTAGGCTTTAGGTACGATACTAGCGGTAAGGGGTGAGCGGCGGACCGGAAAATCTCTATAGGGGCCGGTACTGACTACGATGGTTCGTACGTAAGCGACGTTTTGAATCAGTTTACATATTATTTTGGAAACTGCCGGTAATAAAATTTGATAGAAACTGGCGCTTTTATAACGTTCATGTATGTAGCAGCGGCCTGATTAAAAAATATATTTTTTCTCACATAAAGATCAGGGGCGTCGACACTTCCTTTACTACACGCTCTTCCGCTCGCCGTGTAGTGCTTATATTTTTCTAAATTAAATTGAAAAAAATTTAAGTCTATAACACAAATTTTTAAAGATGAAGTAGCATGTAATTAACGAAAATAACACCCTATGAAAATAAGAGAACTAAATTTACGTTAAATGAAGTACATAAATATATTAAAAGAACAAAAAGGCATTTCTAATTTATATAAGAAATAATTAATTAAATGCATGTTTTTAGAGTTACTTTTTAAAATATATAAATAGTGAGCTAAAGCACATTAAAATGTAATAATAAATGTTAATTAAATATTTTTAAATGTTTAGAATTAAAGAACTTTAGTTTGAAAGGTTAACAGATTAACATAAAAAGATGTGCAAATTTCTTACATGCGCTTTAAAATTTACCTAAATATATATTGCCAGTGTAAATACTAACTTAGTGCTTTTAAATATGTTTTATTGCAATATTTTATTTTTTATGGCATTAAACGTCCAACAAAACATTTCTTCTGATTGGTTATATCTCACAATCTTTGGGCTGCTTACATCCTAAAATATTGTAATTTATTTGTCACTACTAACTCCAATGACCTTTTATCCTTTAATGAAGCCAAGAAATTGCATTGCAACGTTGTCGAGTTGTTTAATTAATTTTCCGTGATGCAGAACAAAAAGAAAAACCATGTAAATAATTAAATATAATAATGATTTATTTAAAAAATAATTATAACTATAAAATTCTGATATTAAAATCACCATAAAACTCGGAAAATTTTCTCGATATTACTAGTATAAATATTATTAACAAATAAATGCCAGGCATAACATAAGCAAAGCCGTTAACAGTGGCACTAGCGCATTCACTATTGCGTCATAACAGTTGCCATGGTAGCTTATAGTCCAGGCAAATAAGATAAATTTTTAATGTCTGATCATGATCAAATGTAAACAAGTTTCGTCTCTACTACACGTCAATGACTAACTCCCTTACCGAAATTTAACTCTACAAAATTTATTATATTTAGAATATTTGCCTTGTAATTAGAATATTTATTACACAACTTTGAAAATATAAATGTACAATATGTTTTAACCTACCTATTATGGTCAATTCAAGTAATATGTAAAACTGCTATCTGTCCTTAGAAAAGGAACTTGCAAAATGTTAAATAAATTTATTAAAAAACTCGTATTTCTGCACCTTCTTCTGCCTCCTGTCACTTAGAGGCAATATTTTAAATATTCTGGATTACCCTGTTCTTCTTTTATTATTTAAGTAAAATTTAAAATAAACTATTATTAAAATATCTTAAACAAAATATTATTTGGCTTTTCTCCAGAATAAAATTAAAAAGTTTATTTAACATTTAATGAAAATCAAAACTTTTATATATTATGAAGAACTATTCTGCTCTTACACAATATAATAAAAGTTATTATTACTTTAAAAGAAATAAAATAATGAAATATTTAATATTAAGTTACTTACAATACAAAGGTTATAAAGGTTTGTAAATAACTTAATATTAAATATTTCCTTATTTTATTTCTTTTAAAGTAATAATAACTTTTATTATGATATGTTCTGTAGTTTGGCGGATTCATTTAATGGATGGTACTTCTTTGGTACACGCCAAAATTAAATTAAAATTACTAAAAACCAAAAAATTTAAACAAGTAAAAGGATAATTAAAAAAAAAAAAAAGAACAAAAAAATCGACGTTGGTGGCAAATCTGCCACCGTTGTCAAGACAAACAACAATAAAGTAATAAAATGAAAACTTACTATTATTCAGGCTTTAAAATTCAAATTCTTTTATGTTTTTCTCGGATATTCTGAAAATTTTGACATTTAATGTCAAAATTTTCAGAATATCCGAGAAAACACAAAAATTTGAATTTTAAAGCCTGAATAATAGTAAGTTTTCATTTTTATTACTTTATTGTTGTTTGTCTTGACAACGGTGGCAGATTTGCCACCGAAACGTCGATTTTTTTTTTTTTTTTTTAATTATCCTTTTACTTGTTTAAATTTTTTGGTTTTTTAGTAATTTTAATTTAATTTTGGCGTGTACCCAAAGAAGTACCATCCATTAACTTTTATTATATTGTGTAAGAGCAGAATAGTTCTTTAAAATGTATAAAAGATATAATTTTCATAAAATGGTAAATAAACTATTTAATTTTATTCTGGAGAAAAGCCAAATAATATTTTGTTTAAATTTAATCTTCCAGAAAACAAATAAAGCATAAAATAATAAAATAACTTAATCTTAATTATTTAACTAACCTGGAGGTCACAATAAAATTGTAACTCTCCATTCTTTTTTGAAGTTCAGCTTCTCTTTCGGTAGCGTTTCTAGTTAAATACACTTTATCAGATCTTTCAGAATTCCATATTCCAATTGGTTTTTCCGGCTTGTTGGTTTCTATTATTTCAAGCATAAATTTTTCCCTTTTTCCATTTTCTAAAGATATAGGGCCCGTAAGAGTATTAGTTATTTCTAGCTAAAATAAAGTATTTCTGATATAAAAATACTTTTAAAAATGGGTTAATTTTTTATAAAAACTGGTTTTGGGATAGCGAATCAATGCCTCTTTATTATGAGACAAAAAGTTATTATTGCACCCTTGTCATCAGTATTAAACTAGGAAAACATTTTCTCTGAAGAAGTAAACAAAAATAAATTTCTTTTGCTATAAAAATTAAAGGATAAAAAAGGTTTTTATGTAAAAACCTTAGTTTTTATTATTTTTTTCTTCTTCAGTTGGCGCCCTACCGATGTATAATTGGAACAATTTTTTTAAAATCACCAATCCAAAACTAATTTTTTTCTTTGATCACATAGCAAATAGCACAATGTTTTCATGCATAAAAAATGCCTTATATCACACTAGTCTTGCAAAGCACTAGTTTCATATATGTTGTGATGTAATTCTAGATAAAGATAAATGATCATATGCCTTACGCTAGCTAGATCAGAAACCAGCTGTCATTACTGTCATATTGTTATATAAAATAAATTTGGCGTTATCAGGTTCATGATAATTGAAATTACAAAAAAAACGTGCAATATTTTTTGGGTGAGGACCTTATAAAATTCTAAAAATTAGGAAAGTTATACAAAGATACTAGGTTAGTGATTTTCGATATAAATATATTGTCATACAGTATTTATAAAATACTGCAGTGAGAAAAAAGTATGCATACATTACCCTAGTGTTGCAAAGTTTTTAATTGTTTTTCTATTCTTCTGTGAAGACAAACTTTTAATTTAATGGTGAATAATTTGTGGTCGTTTGAAAACCAGTGTACAGTAGTGCCGTCCAACGAAAAAACACCGAATGTGAATAAGCTTATAATATACACATACGGTGTGTTTCCGTTGGACGGCAGACGGCAGATTACTTTTGTGAAAATGACCTCTTAAGACTCGTGAGTTTTTTTATTTCCACTTATGTGAAATTAGTCAGTTTCCACATTTGCACACTCATTCTTACCCTATATATAAAAAAGTAAGAGCAAAAAAGGCTCACACCTAAAAATCAACGTAAAAAAATGTATTTAACTTTTTATTGTCGTTTTATTTTAAATTTGCGTCCCTCCTCGATCTGCCGCCAAAGCGGTCGCTTCACGGCACTGACTGCATTGTAGTTTAATATGATTTTTTTATGTCTAATTAATTTATTCTATCAAAATGCAACGCGTTTAATCTAGTTAATATCTTACCCCTTGTATAATACCAGCTATATCTAGATCGTCTTCATAACTTTCAGAAGCGTTACAAAACAACTCTTTTGGATTAATTTCTATGTTTCTTGATTTTAAAAGATTAATTATTTCTGTAATGAGAGCCATAGCATCATGAAGCAATGCTGTTTCAACCTATAAAAAAGAAAGAACAATAACCTAGCGTGGACTACGAGATTCAACTAAGAAAAAGCCACAACCGTCATCAATTTGCCGTGTTCTTTCTCACTTTCAAACTCTTTCTCTTTTGTCGCACTATTCAACCGACGCGCTAAAAACTAAATTGTTGATGGCTGTCGTTACTTGTATGACGCCTCTGGCTTTTTTCTGTTGAATCGTAGTTTAACAAAGAAAGTTTTCAGTCAGTGGCGTAGCTAGGCCAGCAGGGGCCCTGGGGCAAAAAAATAAATTGGGGCCCCTAAAAATTTGAAGAGCAAAAAAAAGGTCCTCAGTACTTTTTTTTATTATTTTCTTTATGTATTTTTATTCATACTAACCGAGACCTCAAAAGATTTGAAGAGAAAAAAAAGGTCCTTCCCATTACTTTTTTTTAACATTCTTTTATTAGCTTGGGTTGTAACTATCTATCTATCTATCTATGTAACGGAATCTTTGAGCCTAATTTTTACCAACTTCCAGCAATTCAATTTCTTTGAAACTTTGCACACGTATCAAGGACCGATGACAATGCAATAATTTAAAAACAGTATCCCGTTATCCTGATTAGGACCGCCAGGATAAATAAATTCCTTTACAGATCCTCTGTGTCTCTTGACAAAATGGCGAAGGAATTTTTAGTGAATAAACTGGAGCATTTATTTTTAAAAACTAATTGATATATCGAACTAAAAAATGAAAAATAAATAATAGTTTAAAAAACTAAAAACACGCTTTTATATGCAACCGAACTAAAAATTAGAAAATAATTTTTCATTACAAAGAGTTTGTCACTTCAGAATAAAAGCGTGGGGTGCTTAATATATTAATTTATAATTATTCTATTTGCAAATATCTATGAGGGAAAAGTTATGAAAAAATAGTAAAATGCACCCCACGCTTTTTACTCTGAAGTGACAAACTCTTTGTAATGAAAAATTATTTTCTAATTTTTAGTTCGGTTGCATATAAAAGCGTGTTTTTTAGTTTTTTAACTATTATTTATTCATTTCTATTCAGTATTTCCCTCCTTACGCCGGGCCCCTGAGGCACTGCCTCACCTAGCCCCATAGTAGCTACGCCACTGTTTTCAATACCAGTGTGAAGATGACATCACAAACATAAAGAAATTTGGTGAAAAAAATAACTGATATTGTGCATTATGCTCAAGTGATCTACCAAAGAAAAGTACGTATTCGCAAATTTTATTTAGAAAAATAACAAATATAATGCCTGGGCCAGTAATAAAATGGACTTCATGATAATTACTCTTTTAAAACCTTTTGGGAAAGTTCTTTTGACGAGTTTACCACAAACATTCATACCGCCATATATGGAAGCAGCGCGAATATGTTTCGGGTTTAGGCCTGGGCGAACGCGTCACTTTTTTTTCAGACAAGTTTACCATAATATTTTACATATAATTTTTAACATTGTACGAGAAATGGTAAGGGTAATAGCCCCGAAAAATAAGGCTCAAACACATGTTTGGGGTATCGGACTGGACGGGTTTCGTGACTACCGTGACCCTTACTATTTTTGGTGCAATGTTTAAACATTGCATGTAAAATATTCTGGTAAATTTGTCCAACAAAAAAGCGACGCTCAGTCCGACATTTGAAAAATGTCAAAATTGTCAGGCTGGGTTAAGCGCCGCTTCTATATACGGCGGTAAGAATATTTGTGGTGGATTCGTCAAGGGAACCCCTTAAAAGGTTAAAAATTAATTTTTAGCATGTAAACCATTTTATTGCTGGCTTACGCACTTATTAGAATGATTATAAGAATTTACGGAAGTAAATTGTAAAAATACGAATGCATAATCATAAAGTATATAGAAGTAAAAATAAATTACCCAAAAATTATTGATATAAAAACCACTGATAAGAAATAATCTAAAATTTCACAAAAAAATTCTTACCCTAATTTTAGTTGCTTCGGTATCAGGAAAATAGTTAGAAACAATGGTTTGGAATTGCTGTCCCTTGGGGTCAAATAAACGTACAGTGGTAATATTTGCTAAAGTCTTTAAATGTGAAAAGTCCAGTGTATGAGCATCCTAAAAGAAATTTATAATGTCTAGTTAATTTAGTAGTTTTGTGGACATATCACATGATTTCTAAGAAGACAAAGAACAATAACATAAAATGCGTGGTAATAACACAAACATACGCATAGCACGGTGGCAATAGGCAGCATGGGCAGTTAATGCTTTTTATATTCCCAAAGATATTTTAAAATATGGTGTTAAGTAAATTTTTATTTTATTAAATTTTATGTTAAATACCAACTTGTTTCTTTAAAAAAATAATTAAAGACAAAAAGCATTTGAGTTTTTGTTATTTTAAATAAAAAGGATGTTTTAAGAAAATGTAAGAGTTTTTAAATTTTGCTGTATATTTTTAAACACCCTTTTGTCCTTTTTAAGCATCAGTGGCTTCTGTCGTTGGTGGCTTTAAATGAACAAATCGAATTTTTTTCAATAGAATTAAAAAATATATATTTTACTTATTTTGTTTAAAAAAACCAAAGTATGTAAGTTAAATTTCCTTTTATGCATCAGATTTATAGTTTAAAAAGAAATGTAGGAAAAGCTGTACAATATGTGTAAGATATTTATTTCATTGCCACTCTCCCCTACGTGTAGCACAAAAATTGAGACATCTGGCATTAGTGACAATGGCGCTGTAAAATTCTTTATGACCAGCACCTTCCGGGTATCAAATTTTGTATCTGGACCTTAAGCGGTTTAAGAGATATTCAAGAGGTGCTATACTTTCTATTAACCTAGTAGGTATTATTTATTTTTCCACCGAAGAGTTTTTATTTATTAAGCCTTTTTTAATACAAAAATTTTATTTTGTTGCATAAAACCTAATTAAATAAAATATTTAACAAATATTGCTACTCTGCATATAAATATTTTATTTTTAATATGGAAAAATAAACAACTCTAAAATATGCTTATATTAGCAACATTATAATAAAATTTATTTTATATTAAGCTATTTGTTATATTTCAAAACAATGCACAAAAAGGTAATGCTAATAAACGGTAATTTATTACTCTTTTAAACAAAACAATAACCTATTTAAAGCAGCTGCTATTACAAAAAAATATATATATAAAAAAACATAATTTTTCAGATTTGTAACCCAATAATTAAAGTGGGTTATTTAGTAACTGTAACAGCGATATTGTCTACTAGAACAGAAAAAAAATACTACGACCACAAACAAAAATGACATAAAACGCATTTCTTGATCCTTAAGAAAAAGAATAACATCACACGCGTGTTGGAATCGACCTTTCAACACTAGTGTTGAAAAGTGCATATGATAGATGCCTAAATTTCGTTAAAAAAGTATATTTTAAACAAACAAAAGGTTTTGACTTACCAGTGCTAACATTCATTATCTTTTTTGGTATTTCAGTTTTATGTTTAGGGCTTTATTAGTTAATAGATATTATTTTATAGCAATCGCTTTTAATAGTAATAGGCAGCCCATTAAACACATAAAAGGTGTTTTCACGTAATTTAAAAACTTAATTAAACAGTGCATGCACTATTGTGAGGTAACTAAAACTAAATTTTAAAATACATGCTTTTACATACAATTAAATCTAATTTCTTTATTTTGATTTTGTGGCATTGACATTGATTTACGTCTAATTTTTTGTCAGATTATTTTGTCTGTGTTAAAATTAATAATATGAAAAAACTAACTTGGGATTTTGGTGTATAAATAGATTTTGGTCGTAGGAAAAATATTGTACATGACTCCTACCGAAAATGATTTTTAAGCTCGTGGTATTGTTGAACTCGGCTATCGCCTCGTGCGACAACATTCCTATTCGTGTAAAATATATCACATCACACAAACATATATCAATATAAATATGTAAAGCTAGTCCTTTTTTTTCTTTCAGTGCTATGCTTCATTTAAAGCTTAAGTATTCTTTCTCACGTAGTTGTGTTGTGTATCAAGTTTTTACACAAAAATGCGGGGCCACTGGCTTAACGTGCCTTCTGGCGCAGAATTTGAGAAGGTTTACTAGGAAGAATGTATCTTAAAAATTTGTCATTGCTTAATGGCTTCTGTAAGGTGACGAGCGATAAAATGTTTTAATGTATGTCCCCGGAATCCAACCTTAATTGCTTGGTTCGCTACCATTATAGCACAAAAAACTAAATTATACATACAAAGTAGAACAAAAAGTTAGGACGGTTCAGAGAAATTTAAATAGCGTAGGTAGCGTCCATTGGTTTACATATAAAAATTATTATCAGATCTGAATACCTCATAGATACAGAATTTTATTAAAATATTTAAAACGCAACCGAAATTATCCAAAATAATTTTAAAAAATACTTATTTTCTACTTCTATACTCTGTATCTTCCATATATTTAAGTTTTGGATATAGGTATGTTTGGTTTAATCTTAATACTTTGGCATTAGGAATTTCTAAGTTTTCCGTGTACCTTTTAATTAGCGGACACCTTGGATATTGTTTAAATGTTTGGGGATAAAATACATTATATTTTTTAAGTTATTCTTACCAACGAGGTAAGAAAAAGCTAGTCGAAAAATCTGAAAGCAATTTAACTTCTATGGCCTGCTTCAATATTTCCATGATTCTATCAACGTGGCAATCCAAAATTATTCTGTTTGGAGTTGAAGAGCTTCTAATACTTTTAAGTATATGTCTAAAACAAATAAAACTTTATAAATAAATTAAAAAAAATATTTATGAATTTTGAAAAACAAATAAAAAAACAATATGCCAAATGGTGGCGAGGTCTACCAATGCTATTCTACCTAACCACCAGAACGTTATAATAAAATAAATTAAATATGTATTTTATTTTAAAAATATTTCAAAATAATCCCCTCCTATTTTATCTTTTTAAATGGGTCAAGATATGAAAATCAAGTAAGATTAAGGTAAAATTGTATCAATAAAAATACTTTTTAGACAAAAAAAATTGGCACGTAGTCTGGTGTCAAGGGGGCAATTTTTTTCAAATAAAAAAGAGATCACGTAGCATCTTGTTTTCAAAACCTGCTGATTCTTCACTTAAACCCGCTTTTGTTTTTAAAAACCGTTCCAGACGATGTGCCTGTTTGGTTGTTACAAATTAGACTGTTCTTTTATTTCAATTTTAATTAAAAACCAAATATTAAATTTTAAAGTGGGCTACCCTTAAGATAAGTATATAATTTTTTAAAGACTCCCTGTGAAAAAAAATATATTTTTTATTTTGTAAGTAAAGGTTGTTACAAATATTGCTTAAATGTATTTAAAAACAAACTATCCACAAATAGTTTTATAGAACAAAGTAATAATATTTTTGTCAATGGATCTCTTTTTGACAGGTAATTTTTTTATAGGTCCCAAAATTACCCAAAAAAACATTTTATATTTATTATTATTATTTTAAATATTTCTATTGCAATTTTATTGTTGTCATTTTTAATAGGCCATTTAACCAGTAAAAATTCCAGAAAAATGATATGCTACCCATTTTAAAAGATTTTTTTATTAGAGCGGCTATGAATGATCTAATTAGGTTAAAACATTAAAAAAGCTGCAAATAGGTAAAGTTAGGAGCAAAATAATTATTTTTTTAACAAATATGCAAAGTAATACTTCTTCGCAAGCAAAAGAAGTTAGAGGATAAGCTTTAAGTGCGATAATAAAGACACTACCAATTACATTTTTTAACGTAAGATTGCCTTCCCAAAATTTAACTTTGCGCACGCGGGTAGTAAAATATGTTTTTCACGAATATTTTCCTTACAGTCAAATAAAACAGCTTTAACTATTAAAAATCCACAAAAGTTGGTAAATAAATTAAAAAAATAGGTTTGTTTTGTTTTAACAAACTCGAAAAACCAAAAAGCTATTTACCGTCTAATCTACCTGTTGTCCCATTCTCGGTTAAGTTTTTGGAACTTGACTTGATTTTGGGTTATATCAGTTTTATGTTTCTGTAACTTTAATACTTCCTGAAGTTTAAGGAAACCTTCATCATCTTCGTAAAGTACAAAAATCCAGGCCAATCAAAAGAGTCAATTATTTTTGCTAGTGCCTAAAACAAAGGTAAAGAAGTATAATAACAGGGGCGTAGCTACCGCCGTATCAGCCGTATCAATGATACAGGGCCCCCGGGTTATAGGAGCCCCCAAATGTGTGTAAGCAAACATTGGAAATTAGAAAAAATGCTTTTGGGACTTTTTTCACATTTTTGTTGGGACCCCTGCAAGGACGGGAAAGTAGGGAACTTTTTTTTAGGGGGCCTTGTAAGAACAGGAAAGTGTTTTTTTTTGTTTTTGATATTCAAACTTCTTGGGGGCCCCCTAACTCATTGTGATACGGGGCCCCTCAAGGCACGCTACGCCACTCTATAATAATAATTACTAAAGCGGCTAAATTAAAAAGCTTAATACCACACCTATGCATGTCTTTATAGTCCAACTAGAAAGGCCC
Source organism: Listronotus bonariensis (assembly GCA_014170235.1). Taxonomy (NCBI): domain Eukaryota; kingdom Metazoa; phylum Arthropoda; class Insecta; order Coleoptera; family Curculionidae; genus Listronotus; species Listronotus bonariensis. The sequence goes on along the minus strand of JACEGR010001792.1, from coordinate 98,350 downwards.
AAAACTTTACACATGTGCGTTTCTTCATTTCCTGCAAGTTTAGAGTGTGAAACCTATTACCCGAAGGCTTTTCTCATTTGTGTTAATATAAAATTAATTTACTCCAATAATAACAAACTTCATTTTTCCTATGCAGGACACCCATACGTTACTATTTAGTTTTTTGTATATTTTTATTTAAATAAAATATACCTTAATTTCTTTTTTTATTATTTTAATAACGAAAATAAAAACATATTTTTGTACTACCATAAATGTTTGTTACACAAACCATTATTGTTATTTTATTAAAATAATAAAGTTAAAGGATAATATTTTATTGTAAGAATTACATATGTAAAAAAACGCAGTTTTTTATAATGCACAATTTTAAGAATACCTCACAATTTTCACTGATTGCTTTCTATCCAGAGTTGGGTCGTATTCTCAGTATTCTGAGTAGTATTCAGAATACATTTTGCCTCTATTCGAATACATTTGTGTGTTTGGTATTTGGTATTCGACGAATATTTTTTTGATTAGATTTCGGGATTCTGTATTCGAATACTTTTGAAGTATTCGACGAATACTTTTGCGAGTATTCGAATACCGAAATGTGTAAGCAGTAATCAAATACTAAAATTTTTACGAGTAGAATAGTAAAAGGACACAAAAAGTAGTAAAAAATTAGGTAAGGATCTTTTTTGCTCTTCAAATTTTGTAATCATTTTTTCTTTCGTAGTATTCGAATCTTTTTTTTCTAGTATTTCAATACCGATTTCGGGTAGTATTCGAATACTTTTTTCTTCCAAGTATTCAAATATTCGGTATTCGAATACTTTTTCCGGTATTCGTATTCGAATACCGTTGATTTTCAGTATTCGACCCAACTCTGTTTCTATCTATGGATTTTAAGAAGTTAATAATTAAAATGTGTTATATTAAATTTTTTTAATATAATATATTTTGTTTTAGAACTTTTTAAATAAAACGCGGAGTAACCATTGTGAGACACTCCTAAAATTATAATTTATCAAAAACTGCGTTTTGATTTGGTGCTCCTCATGTATATTTAAGTGTTGCGTCTGAGTTAGAAATTTTATAATAACAAAATAATTCGCGGCATATGGATAACTTATTTTATGACACACAAAAGTTTTCAGTAAAGTAGGCATTTAAATACGCAATGAAAATAAGTTAGAATTGAAAAATATTGGTCCACTGGTTAACGTGAAAATGATTATTAAACATTTAAAAATGGTTTTGTCTGTTTCTGTTTTAAAATATTATTTTTTAATTATGTAGATTAAACAATTCTTATAATTTTGAGAGATTACCTAGGTTTCTGTAAATAAAATAAAATAAAGAACAAACCCCAAGTAAATGGCTATACACACGATCAGACATGCCTTCAAGCTTACCTGAACACAGAGGAGCTCGGGAGTAAAGGTCTGGCCCCACATAACCGCACCAAGGCCGCACCAAGCCCGGATTCACAATGATAAAGGAAAGTGGGGCAGATTAGTTCGAAAAAATTCAAAAGCAGTTTTTATACCCTTTAAAATGTAAAAAGCATTTTTGTCAAGCCGAGTCTATTGTTTTAAGCATGTATATCTCCTTGTTTAATAAAACAGATTTTTCTACTTATCTCTGTTCCTTTTTATCCAAAATTTAAGCGTAGTATACGTAAAACTGTGTTACCTTATTTGTGAAGGTTTATTTTACGATCAGGTGTAATTTAAAGCGTAGTAACACAGACTATATTACTGCAATTTTATTAAATACAAAAATTTTTGCACTGCATCCCCTACATTTTACCAGCGAGACGCACGGCTGTTGCGGTTATGTGTGGCCAGACCTTAAAGGGTATACACTTTTGCATTCCAAGCCTTCATTTTAAAACAGGTATTACATCGCCCAAATCTTTCTTCTTTTCTCCTTTCTTCTTTCTTTCTTCTTCTTATAGTGGATCAATACATTGTTGCATTACAGTATTTTATTTTTAGATGTACTGGGTGTCCCATAATGGTTGTAGCTGCAGGGTATCTCAGTTATTATTATAGATAAAACATTTCGGTTTTAGCGAACCAAAGTTACATTTTTGTAAAACAAAAAATGCCATAGACAAAGGCATCGTAGCCATTTTAGTTTCTGAGCTACAGGACCATTTTAAAATTTTGCATTTTAAGGTACCCTTTGTATCTCAGTTTTTTAATAACTCAATAAAAAAGGTAAAACGAATTCCAATATAACTTTTTACGTAAGATATAGTAGCGTAGTCAAAAGTTTGCCTAATAGTATTGTTTTGAAAATATTGACCAATGTTGTGTTTTTTAAACGGAACACCCCCTATATTTGTCAAAGAGTTAATTTGCCTTTACAAGCTTTTTAAAAATATACGTATAACACTGTATGTTTATTTTCAAAAACAACGACAGAATTTCTAAAAAAAATTAGTTAACATTTCTTTATTTATATATTATATTATTTAAGTTATTACTGTAGTGGTGCTTACATTACGACTTTTAACATTGGATTTTGCTATTAAGCCTAATGTAGCGAATTACGTAATTATACGTTACGTTATATAAATTCAGATAGGTAGCATTTTCTTGAGCAAAATTTTTAGTTAGTAAATGTTTTTTTTAATAATTTACTGAATTTATTGTTAAAATAATCTATTTTGTTTATTTTTATTTAGAAAACACCTATTAATCCATTATACACATTTTTAATTAAGGCAACACATTTTTTTATGTTGAAACTATGGTGTTTAAGTAACACAATTAAATACATGGTTTGTTTCATGTTTTTTTTCCTAATCGAGAATAAACTAAATATATTATGCTTATAATAAATCAAGAAAATTAATTTTAAAACAATTATTAACAAATTAATAATTTTGCTCAACAAAGTGTTACATACCTAAAATAATATAACAAAAGAAAACATTTATCAAGTAAAAAGCCTAATCCAATTTTGAATTCTGTAACTTAAGTATCACTACATTAATCAAGTCAATAAAAAAAGTTTTAACTGATTTGTTTGCATGGCCTACGGCAAAATTTTTGAATTATGAAAATTGGAAATTTTGTCTTTGGTAATTAAAATAAACCCACAGAATTATATATGTTTAATTAGCTTTTCAAAAGACATATAATTTTTGCGATAATACAGGGTGCCTCATTAAAAAAATGAAATGGGTTAATATTTTTAAAACAATAAATATTTAGAAAAATTTTAACAACGCCACTGCATTCTACGTAAAAAGGTATGTAGGAATCCGTAATTTTCTTTTTTCCAAGTTATTAGCCAACTGAGATAGAAGGGGTACCTGAAAATGCAAAATATTCAAAATCGCCCTGTAGCTCAGAACCTAAGATAACTATAGTGCCTTTGTTTATGGCATATTTTGTTTCACAAAAAAATTACCTTGGTTTGCGAAAACCGGAAGGCTCTCTCTTTAAAAATAACTAAGACACCCCCGCCGTTGCAACCAAAATGAAACATCTTTTAATTAACCAATTAGATCAAGGTCCGTAATTCGCACATTGCATTTCATAGGTATATAAACTTAGCTTTACGCGAGCAAGCCGGCGTTTGATAGGTAAAATTTGTATTGTTTGGAGCGGAATCTGCCCGAGTACATAGGTCAATATGTGGTGATATCTCTTAGTCTTACGGAACATGTATGTACAAATGAGAGTACCAGTCTTACTCGCAGACTTGCCTATTCAGACAGAGCCCAAGGGCATGTAAGCCCATTTAAGCTTACCTTTGATAATAAATTAGCTTCTGGGTATAGATTAAACACATTATTTGATTGCTTTTCAGTATGTGGCTTCCAAGTAGTCAAAATATAAGGAATACCTAAGTAGGTACATATAGATTCCAGTGCAGCCGAAACAAGTTGCTCGCTTGGTCCAAGTATACTAAGTAGCCTTTCTTCTTTAGAGACAAACTTGCATACTTAAAATTAAAATATGATATTAACATAATAATTGCATTTTCCAATACCATTTTCAAAGAATTAACTGGTATATACCAGGTATCCCTAGTTAGTGGCTCACCCCAATTTTTTTTATTTTCTACAAAATTTAAATTGGTTCCATAGGTTTAACACATAAAAATGCATTGTTTTACGTATTTAGTTGTTTTCTATTATTTACGGTTAAGCCAGAAAAGTTCATACCTTTTTTATTTTAAATAAGACACCCGAAATATTGTGACAACGTATTTTTCTTTAGCCAAATACGTCGCCTGGGGTGCGTAACTCGGATGGGGTATTGGGCACTTTAAACTCACTTTAAAAATAAAATAAAAAATATTATATTTTGCACTAAATAAAATTACAATTTTACCAGTATAATATTATCAACATCTCCCTTTCTTCCCTTAAACTCTTTCGGACAATGGGAACAAAATTCCCAAAATGTATACTTTTTATACTAGGTGTTCACAATATTTTTACTTATATAAATAAAATCATACTTTTTGACGTTTTTGCCATAATTTTATTTAATTTTTAGTTTAAAATTCCATAAATAAATCAGCAAATTTTTAATTAAGTAGTCAAGAATGTTTAAAAACACTGTTTTAAAGACACTGGCTAAACAACAGCCGGCGGCATTGCTCAATTATAAGAAGAAAATCTCAGTTCGGCGGTTTTATCTATTTATGTATATGAAAGCCGCCAAAAATCTAAATTAATTTGTTATTTCCGGCGGTTTTTACTTATTTTATCTGTCTTATAAAAACAAATAGAAACCTCACCTTAATAAAATCATTAAATTTCCTGTGCCGTTAGCGTTTACTTTTATTGTGGTTTTATTGTTTAACATATTATTTTTTATTGATCAATAACCAAAAATAAAACTGGGAGACACGTTTCACCCCTACGAAGATTTTGTCGAAGCTCTTAATAGGTATTTAAAAGAAATTACACTCTTTCATACCCTGCATATCTAAAAAGACAATATAATTTTGATTACAAATACAAATATAAAAGAATCAATTTACCAAAACAATACTTTTGTTTAATAAATACGATATAAAATAAAAATCTCAGGAGGTAAGTAAGTAAGTAATACCAAATAGAAAGCAAAACTACACACATAACATGGTGTATTAAAATTAACTATTTATTTTGAATAATATATTATATTTTTCTAATCATACTTATTGTTGATGTTTTCTTTTTTTTTGTACTTACTCCAGTTAAAGTATTACCTTGACTTTTGCTCTATCTCTTTTCCTAATGGCCAATGGTAATTTAATATCCCCATATTATTATCTATAAGGCTAATAGATGGGCCATTTTCTATGTTTTGTCTAGTATACTCAATCTTTTTATCTTGTTAAGGTTGAGTTAACTATTCGGTGGTTTTTATTAGTTTTTATAGGCATAGCCTTCGGATAGCGACATCCAACGAAATAATAAGTAAAAACCGCCGGCAATAATAAATTAATTTAAATTTTTGGCTTTCATATACATACGTTAAGAGTTAAAACCATCGGACGGCGGTTTTCTTCTTATAATTGAGCAATTTCTTCTATGCTTAGCAATGCGGCACAGGTTGAACCAATGCCTTAAGTAAATGGTTAAAAAAATTCTAAAAAAAAATAAAGTAAGAAATGCAAAGACTTGCTCTAAGTAAATAAACATTCAATTATAGGACTTATATCAAAACCTTCCATAAATTTACATATTTTACTATGTAATGTATAAGGATTAGGATATTTTGCAAAAATGAATCACCCTAGTAAGGATATTTGTAATTTTGGTTTTATACAGGGCGTCCGGAAAGGTGAGGTCAAAAATCATAGTTGTGATAGAGTAACCCAAAATATTGTTAGTACTTCATATAAAAAAACCTATCCTTCAAAGTGGGTATTAAAAAAATATTTTTTATTTTAACTTTTGAACTGTTCACACAGTAGGTACCAATGATATTTGGGCTTCTTAATAACCTCATAGTAATGCTTCTTTTCATAGGTTAACGGCTGCTTAGTAAGTTGGAATTATACAGGGTGCGACGATTTTTTCATTTAATGTATGCATTTTTAACATTGGTGACAAATTTGACATTTTGCTTTCACCATTTAATTCCATATTTATTTTTAAACAAAAAAGATATACTTCTTAAAAATGAATATCTTGGACCGTTTTTTATAAAATCGCATTTTAAGTCCAGACGCCCCAGCATTTTGTATGTAATAAAAATTATATTTTTATGATAAAATTAATAAAATGTGGTTTATTATATTTAAAAACGGTGTTTGTGCGCCTCTTAAACTTTATAATACAGTTAAAAACTATTTTTAAAGATTTTACCATATTTTAAAATTTTCTTAACAAAAAGGAAATTTTTATTTCTTACAAGGTGCTGGTATGTCTGGACTTAAAATGCGATTTTATGAAAAACTGTTTAAGATATCGATTTAAATAAAGTATATCTTTTTTTGTACAAAAATATTTAAGGAATTAAGCGCTCAAAGGAAAACGTCGAATTTGTCACCAGTGTTAAAAATGTATAAGTACATTAAAAAAAAAAAAATTGTAGCACCATAAATAAGTTTGACTTACCGAGCAACCATTTACCTATCAAAAAAGCATAACTATAAGGGGATTTAGCACCCTAAATATTATTAGTACAGTCCAAAAGTTATAATGAAAATTTATTTTTTAATACTTACTTTAAAGGTCAATATCTTCCTAACAAAGGGCGATAGAACTCTTTTATACTAACATTATTTTGGCTCACTCTATTACCTTTATTACTTGTCACCTTATCTTTCCGGACACCCTGTATAACACGAAAACACTACCTAGAATACGTACATGATTTTGTAGACTCAAATAAGTCCTTATCAGATACTGTTTCAATCTCGGGTGGTATAAGTTCCACATTTTCATCAATGTTGTCTTCGATAACTTTCCAATTTGTTAAAACTTCTTTTGATGTTCATTAAAAAATACCCCTAAAAAAATTTACCTTATAAACCTTTTAACATGTTTTTTATCGAGATTAATAATTTATTTCAAAAAGATTAATAAATAAAAAAAATTGCTGGAAAAGTAATTTGTATATTAACTTCGTAAAATAATGATGCAGTTTACTAGTTAATATTGGTGCAATAAAAATTAAAATAACTACACTTAAGTTCTTTGGGCTATTCAGCCGTCGTTGTAGATTTTGTATCCTTGATGTTTCGCCAACGCGAGTGGGTGGCATCCTCAGAAGGTTCCTAGTAGTCTACTAGTCTACTTACTACGGTACGAAAGTTAAAGGGTTATAACTTATGTCATTTTACGAAAAAAATGTTCCGTGTAGATTTACACACTGTGTACTTACGTCCGGACTTGCTTCATTTCTGAGATAAAGAGCATTATGTTTTTAAAAAAAGTCGATAATTTTCAAATATCGTAAAACCATTTAACCGATTTGGATAAAATTTGGTTCACTAATAGGGTGTTTGTAAAGCTCGTCTCAGATTTAAATTAGGATTTGAGAAAAAAAAAATTAAAGCCAGTTTAATTTTTTCCAAAAATTACCTATAGACAACATGGTAAAAAATCGAAATAAACAATTGTTTGCCTTGAAATAAACGCTGTCGTACATTTTATCGAAAATAGTCATTTTCTTCACGTCTAAATTGTTTATTTTAAATTCTGGATTTAATTTAATGCTGTTTATGGATAGTTTTTAGCATTACTTAAAGCAATTTCAATTTTTTTTTTAAACAACCCGATATGCGAAAAAAGTACATGAGATTAAAATAAAAGGTTGCATTTTTTTGCCAAACAAAAATAGTTATAGGTCACGAAACTTTACAACAAAATAACATTTTAAAAAGCAATTTTCATTACTGACACTTAACAAAAAACACCTTGTAGAAAACCTATCTTGTTACCGTAATAAAGAGGTCATAAAATAACTAGAATAGATTACAACGGACCAGTGGCGACACCAGGAGGGGGCCAGGGGTAGCCCGTGCCACCCTTAAAAATGGCTAGTCACCCTTGAAAAATTGGTGAGCCCCTGTAAGGTGCAAAATTAGAAGGAAAGATATATGTTAAAAGTGGCGGGACACAAAACAACACTAAAGTTGAATGTCTATGTATAAGTAAGAAACATTATTCAAAAAACCAATACCTTTAAACACAAAATTTAACCTACCCAGTCTTACACTATCTTTAGCCAAACAAAGATAGTTATAAGTCACGAAACTTAACAATAAAACAACATTTTGAATAACAATTTTCATTATTGACACTTAAAAAAACACTATGTTTAAGATGTGTTTTGTGACTGTAATAAAGAGGTCATAAAATAACTAGACTGAATTACGTCTGACCCGTGGTAATAAACTTATCTAGTAATCTATCCCGTTCCAAAGTTTTTTCTTTCCAAAGTGTTGGTAACTTGCCAAACAAAATGTTGTGCCGTGTTTAAAAATAAATGGCGTGTTTTATGAAACGCATTACGAAATGAGTTATAACCTAATAACTGTTTTTAGGTAAATAAATAATTTTAATTAAAAAGAAAATTTTAAAAATGATTTGCGAAAAGAAACCAAACCCATGGTTCAACATAAAATGTTTTTAATAGCTTAGTTACTTAAGGGTCCGATACTTCGGTTTTTGAGTAGAAGCAAATGCTTTGTAGAGTAAATAAAGTATGTCAACATTAGTAGATTTTTGAACAGACCCACCTCAAAAGTTCTGTTGGCACCCCCACCCCCCTCAAAGTTGCTTAAGGGATTAATATAGTTTTTTTCTAATATCTTCTAAACGGTAAATGATAAAAAACTGATTTTAGTGTCGTTAGATAGAGCGCAAAATTCTGCAAAATAGTAATAATTAAAATTGTATTTTTGTTTATTACATTAGAATCTCCAATATAAAAAAGTTGGAGGGAGCATCCACAAGGCATTTTTACGATATATCTTCCAAACCGTCTACCAAACAAAAAAAATATAAGACACAAAAAATTAAGGCCAAAGTTTTCACTATCGAATGGTGTATAATATTATACTATTTTCTTTTAAATTAAAGCTACCAGTGGCGTACAAAAGTAGCACTACACCAGTATAGTAGGTAGTTAAAAATAGAAATTTTTAATGTTATACTTTTATTTTATTTTTTCAGAATATTTCTCACTTTAGTTATATTAATTGGTAATATTACCTTATTGCGCATAATAGTAATAATAAAAATAAAATTTTTGTTTTTTGGTAAGACTCTACAACAAAAAAAAGTCGAAGGGGAGTATCCATACGGCACTTTTTACCATATATCTTTCAAACCATTAACAAAAAAAAATAAACAACATAAACGACAAACCACAAAGTTATCATTTAGACTATTATCTTTTAAAATAAAGCTACTAGTGGCGTACCAAATTAGTACTACACCAGTAAAGTACCTAGAAATCGAAATATTTAATGTTATTCTATTAATTTTAAAAGATTATTATTCACTTTAGATTTATTAATTAATAATTATACTTTACATTTTATTTACTTATTTCTTTTGTTTTATAATTTGATTCATTATATTTTTAAATAAATAACAACAGTATTATAATAACTTTTTATTATAAAGATAATAACAAATATGGCTTATACAGTGTGTCCCAGGATAGGTATTACAAGAGGATAAATTCACCAAAAATTTTGGAATTTTTAATCGTCCTTTTGGAAAACTGGTCACATGGTCCAAAACTCATAAATACAAAATTTTATTTCAATTGGTAATATACAGGGCAAGTTATAACTAAAAATATGAAAAATGACCAAGAATAAAGTACTTACCTTTATTTTTTAAAATAGGACAAAATTGTATAGGTAAACTAGCTGACCGGCAAACGTTGTTTTGCCATATAAATAATTTTTAAGTAATTTCTAGCCTAAAAATTAAAAAAATGTTAAGGGTGGACAACCCTTATCACTAAGCAGTATGAAAAATAGATGTTGGCCGATTCTCAGACCTACTCAATATGCTCACAAAATTTCATGAGACTCGGTCAAGCCGTTTCGGAGGAGTACGGGAACGAACATTGTGACACGAGAATTTTATATATTAGATGTTGTAGAGAACTAAATTTTATGTTAAAATTTAAAGTTAAACATGTTAAGTTAAAATAAATATTTTTGTCAATTTTTTAACTCCCCTGTTTAATACCAATTGAAGTAAAGTTTTGTATTTATTAGTTTTGACCATGCGACCGGTCTGTCCAAAATTTCGTTTTAAAATTCAAAAATTTTTGTTCTATTTGCCCTCTTATAACATCTATCCTGGGACACACTGTATACAACATCAATAAACAACAAACACATTATTACACAACCTAAAATACCTAATTACAACATTCCCCACACAAACATAACCTGGTACATTTTAAAAAAATTTAAAAAACATTTACAATTTTTGCCACAAATCTTACATTTACATTTTAATGGTGTATCAGATGATATTTTTTTCATTTTTTAAAGTGGTCCACAGTGGTGTCCATTTAGTATTCTCAAAAATCCATCCCCATTCAGATGGACATGGAAGTTCAACCACTGGTTGGCAGAGATTACCCCAAACAAATCCTGCTTGATAAATTCATTGATTAAGGTGAAGTGCTAAAGCATTCATTGTTGGGGGTAAATTCTCAACCGTTCGGTTTTTTTGGCAAAAAGTTGCATTCGACAAATATCAATGTTGCTACTATCAGAATGTTTATCGTAAATGCTTACAACGAATTTTGAGATCACACTTAATTGCCGAGATGAAGGTTTTTGGAATGCTGCAATAAATCAATGAAAGTAGCTGTAACTTCCGGAAAATATTCCCAAGCTTCCCAACACTTTTTTTTCCTTTTCCATAAAAGGAGGACGTGGTATCGCAACCGGTTAGTGAATGAAAAAAACAAAGGGCCAGATTTTTTCATTGATTTTTTTAGCAATTTCGATACACGAAATATGTCTTACATTTTTACCAGTACCAGACTCAATCCACACGTCTTGATTTTGATTTTTGTACTGGTAAAAAAAAATTTCGTGTAATATGATTATTTATTATTACTAGTATGCAGAACTGTAAATAATTATAAATTAATAAAACTAAAGTAAAAAATATTAAACAAAAAATTAAAAGTATAACATTAAAAATTTCTATTTTTAGGTACTATACTGGTGTAGTGCTACTTTTGTACGCCACTGGTAGCTTTTTTAAAAAGATAATAGTATAATGTTATACACCATTCGATAGGGAAAACTTTGGCCTTTATTTTGTGTATCCTATATTTTTTTATTTGGTGGATGGAAGATATATCGTAAAAAGTGCCGTGTGGATGCTCCCCTCCAACATTTTTTTGTTGTAGATTTTTACTAAATCAACAAAAATACAATTTTTAGTGTTACTAACCAGTGGTTGAACTTCCATGTCCATCTGAATGGGGATGGATTTTTGAGAATACTAAATGAACACCACTGTGGACCACTTTAAAAAATGAAAAAATATCATCTGATACACTATTAAAATGTAAATGTAAGGTTTGTGGCACAAATTGTATTGTTTTTAAAAAAATTAAAAATGTATCAGGTTATATTTGTGTGCGGAATATTGTAATTAGGTATTTTAGGTTGTGTAATAATGTGTTTGTTTTTTATTGATGTTATATACAGTGTGTCCCAGGATAGATGTTACAAGAGGACAAATGGAACAAAAATTTTTGAATTTTAAAACGAAATTTTGGACAGACCGGTCGCATGGTCCAAAACTAATAAATACAAAACTTTACTTCAATTGGTATTAAACAGGGTGAGTTAAAAATTGACAAAAATATTTATTTTTACTTAACGTGTTTAACTTTAAATTTTGACATAAAATTAAGTTCTCTACAACATTTACCTATACAATTTTGTCCTATTTTTAAAAATAAAGGTACTTTATTTTTGGTCATTTTTCATATTTTTAGTTATAACTTGCCCTGTATATTACCAATTAAAATAAAATTTTGTATTTATTAGTTTTGGACCATGCGCCCAGTTTTTCAAAAGGACGATTAAAAATTCAAAAATTTTTGTTCCATTTGTCCTCTTGTAACGCCTATCCTGGGACACACTATATAAGCCATATTTGTTATTATCTTTATAATAAAAAGTTATTATAATACTGTTGTTATTTATTTGAAAATATAATGAATCAAATTATAAAACAAAAGAAATAAGTAAATAAAATGTAAAGTATAATTATGAATTAATAAATCTAAAGTGAAAAATGATCTTTTAAAATTAATAGAATAACATTAAATATTTCTAGGTACTTTACTGGTGTAGTACTAATTTGGTACGCCACTGGTAGCTTTATTTTAAAAGATAATAGTCTAAATGATAACTTTGTGGTTTGTCGTTTATGTTGTTTATTTTTTTTGTTAATGGTTTGAAAGATATATGGTAAAAAGTGCTGTATGGATACTCTCCATCGACTTTTTTTTTTGTAGAGTCTTACCAAAAAACAAAAATATTATTTTTATTATTACTATTATGCGCAATAAGGTAATATTACCAATTAATATAACTAAAGTGAGAAATATTCTGAAAAATAAAATAAAAGTATAACATTAAAAATTTCTATTTTTAACTAGCTACTATACTAGTGTAGTGCTACTTTTGTACGCCACTGGTACCTTTAATTTAAAAGAAAATAGTATAATGTTATACACCATTCGATAGGGAAAACTGTGGCCTTAATTTTTGTATCCTATATTTTTTTGTTTGGTAGACGGTTTGGAAGATATATCGTAAAAATGCCTTGTGGATGCTCCCCTCCAACTTTTTTATATTGGAGATTCTTACGTAATAAACAAAAACACAATTTTATTTATTACTATTTTGCAGAATTTTGTGCTCTATCTAACGACACTAAAATCAGTTTTTTATCATTTACCGTTTAGAAGATATTAGAAAAAACTATATCAATCCCCTAACCAACTTTGAGGGGGGTGGGGGTGCCAGCAGGACTTTTTGAGGTGGGTCTGTTCAAAAATCTACTAATGTTGACATACTTTATTCACTGTATAAAGCATTTGCTTCTACTCAAAAACCGAAGTATCGGGCCATTTTTGAACAATAAGTCACTAAGCTATAATATCCTACTCTCGATCCTACTAAAGCCTTCTCTTAAAGCATTATTTGTACAAGGACATTAAACAAGAAGACATGGCTATTTTCTTTATTTTCCTTTAAAACCCCAAAAACACTTTACAACACACGCAGACAAAATTTCCTTTTTAATGACCAATATAAAATAGATTTTGTGTTTATTTTTTGTAGATACCAAAATTAATTTAGATGAAAAATTTGCACATAGAAATAACAAATAACAGGAAACTTATTTACTTTTTTGAATTAAAACGTATCAAAATAATTGCTATACTTTAAAATCAAATTTAAAAGTTTTTTTATTTATAAAATGGTAATTTTATGTAATATGTTTTTTAATTTTATTTAAAACGATTTATGTGTCATTTTCATCGGCGCAGCGTGAGTTACGGGCGCACGGGGTAAAAATAAAATCACCTCTATAGAATTAAAAATAAAAGGTTCTACCCCTAACAAGTTCACTTAATTAAAAAAAACTGGCCCTCTTCCCGCCCCTCTAAAATAAATTCTTATAGAAATTAAAACAAAACACTTATAAAGTAAGAAACACATTTATTATTTATTACCAAATTTTTTGTGTTTAGAAATTAAAGAAGTAAGGCTTAAAAAAACAGTTAAATATCAATGAAAATATTTAATTGTTGATAAAATTAAGGGCCGAGCTGTATTTGGAAAGATTTGCTTAGTAAATTAAAGGTGGCTAGTCCCTTCACATTAACTTAGCATTCGCAAAGTAGTTATTCTGCGCACCCGTATTTCACAAATTTAAACTTTGCGCACTAAATCTCACGGAAAAAATTTAAATTGATTTTAAGATCAACAACAAATAAACATCCTAACTGACAAATATTATTTAAAGTTGAGAAATATTAGAATACAAATTTATATTCATACAGGCTGGCCCAATTGTCTGGGAAAGTTCATTATCTCTGTTGTTAACCGAGATTTAAAAAAGTTTTTTACAAAAGTTGTTGGGTTTTTAAACGTGCATCCCTGTATATTTTAAGGTATACAGAGTGTCCCAAAAAAGGTATGACCAAGAAGTTAGTTTTTTCAATTGTAACCCCCATTTTCGTTTAAAAAATCGGATTCAGCATAAAATTTTGCGTATAGTACGTAACTTAATTTTGGCACTCGTGGCGATGTTGCACGGTATTTATAATTTACTGAATCTTTCGTAAAAAACATGTGACCCGAAAATTAGGTAAAGACGTAAATAAATTAGTTTTAAATAATACTTAGCTAGGTGTTTTAACACACTAAGGACCATAAAAAAATTCTTTAAAAAACCACTAGATAATATACAGGGTATTTCATTTAGCATGGCCAATATCTTTATATTTAAAATGCTAAATCAATTTTTTTAAATGAAACACCCTGTATATTGGGTAATTTTTAGATTTTAGGAATAAAAGTACGATAATTTTCTTCAGCGATTCCTATACCAAAAATGTATGGTTTTGAAGATATTTAGGGTTTTTGAAAAATTCGTGACATAAATAATTTCTTTAATAAAAAAGAACATTAAAAATTTAAATACCCAATAATCTTAAAATTTTATTTTCCCCTTTAAAAAATGTAACCCAAGCTATGGGGTTTTTCAGAAAGAACGCATTTATCAACCTGCAAAAATTGTCGTAAACTTTTGTTGCCCCATTTTTTGTAACGTTAAATGTAACTTTTTAAATTTATTTCATAAAATTAAATCATATTTTTAATTTCCATGCAGCGAATTTTTTGGAGGTCAATAAATGTTTTGATTTTTAAAATAACCATAGCCAATATTACATTTTTTTAACGGAAAAGATGAAATTTTAAGAATAATGACAAAAGTACTGTGGTGTTCCAATAAAAATAACAAAGTTCCCTTTTATCAAGAAAATACTAGTCATGGATTTTTTAAAATCCATAAATATTTTAGAAATCTTGGTTTTCGCTATATGAATCGCTTAAAAACTTACCTTATTTTTATTATTAAAATCTAAAAATGGCCTAATATACAAGGTGTTGTATTTTAAAAAACTGAGATTTAGCATTTAAAATATTGAGATATTGGCCATGGTATTAGTAATACCCTGTATAAGCTCTGATACATTTTCTTACAGAAATTTATTTTGTGATGCTTGGTGTGTTAACACACTCAGTATATTAATAAGTAATTTATTTCCGTTTTTAGCTAATTTTCGGGCAACATGTTTTTTACTAAAGTTTTAGTAAATTATAAATAGCGCGGCAACATTGCCACAAGTGCTAAAATAAAATAAAGTACTATATGCAAAATTTTATGCTAAATCCGATTCTGTAAACAAAAATAGGAATTAAAATTTAAAAAGGTAACTTCGTAGCCAACACATTTTTTGGGACACTCTGTATACATTAAAATATTTTCAGGATAGCACGTTTAAAAACCCTTCAACTTTTTTATAGAAACTTTTGTTATATATCGTTAAACAACAGAAATATTGGACTTTCCCAGTAATTGAGCAACCATGTATATTTCTATCTTGCTCTCATAGAAAAATTATCGTTTCCCACACAAAATGTTGTTTTTTTTTAAATAACCACCTATTTCTTATTAGTAAATCCTAGACACGCGGTAACGTGTCAAGCCAAGTTTAAGCGCCACTGTTGACCCCTTTATAACTTAAAACCTATTTAACGTCAAACAAATGAGACTACGTATGTCTTTTTATATGCATAAGGACCACTAAAAGCCCAAAATTTTATAAAGCTAGCTTAAACGGTTTAAAAAATATGAAGATCCAAAAGTTGTCGATTTTCTACTGACTGACTGATATATAGATCAACATCCTGACTCAATTCAGATAACCTATATTTTGAATTCATTTTAAAAGTTGTTTGTAAGCGTAAAAAAAATCTGAAAATAAAAAAGTTAAAAAGTAGGGGGGTTCCTATAAAAAAATATATGTTTTTAAGTTTTACAAGTGGATACTATTCCAATATATGTATGGTGTCCCCATACAAATCCCCATACAAAAACTTGTAATACCCACTAAACAACCGGTCAACGGTATGTGTGTAGACGTGGCGCGGCGCCCGGCGCCAGATACTTATATTTCCCGGACTTGGCAAATTAAAGCAAAAACAGGAAGTGTATTAAAAAGATAGCAGATAATAAATAAATATGCAGAATTAAAAATATTTAAATAAGTTAAATAGCTCTTTTAAATGACTAATGTAATTAAAACTGACCAAGTCAAATTTAACCTTCCTTAAGATCTCACATTTTAAAATAACAGCATTTGTCCTAGGTATCCAATAAAGCAAATAAAAAGAGTTTTATACTTGTTCAATTAGTGTTGCAACGGTTAGGGTTACGGTTATTTCACGGTTTTTGATATTAAACGGTTAACCGTAACCGTATATTTTTGGTAATTACTATACGGTTCCTGCACGCCACGTATTTAATATCACCAAATATATTATTACATATGTCAAATCAATTTTTTTAATGAAAAATGTGTAATTAATTTTCACGTTTGAGTGAGTGTTAGCACTAAGGTATTTTTCATAACACATCAACAGTTTTTAGTTTTAAGATGTCACTTACCGTTTTCGCATTGTTTTTTATTTTTTTGTTTTGTTTTTTAAAAATTAATATTTATTTTTTACCAAACGTGTAAATTTTATTTTATTCTAATAAATACACTACATTTTCTTTACTTTTGGACCTACTTTATTTTATATTGAAAAACCGTAACCTTATTTGTAACCGTTACACATAATTAGAACGTTATTTTATTTTCTATAACTAAATATTTGGATTTTGTATAGAACATGGTACTTATTTAGATCTCCATTTGTTTTGCGGCGAAGCCCACAGCCAAGCATAATTTTAGTATTAAACTTGGCTCGCCTTTCTCACATTTAAATTTTTGGCGAAGTATTACTTTTGCCAATAATGTTTTGTAAAGAGATTGTTTAATAAAAAGTGTGTAAAAGTATAAAAAGACCCTTACAAGTCAAATAAAGCAGCGGCTACTTTTTAAAGGTCTTTAAAAAAACAATGAATTGTCGTGACCTCTTTAAGTTCACTTTTCCTATTTATGTTATTAGTATCATATTTTTTAGGTGCTTCCAGAATTAACTGTTAAAGGGTTACTTTCCTACCTGCAAAACCCTGTATTTGCTGTTCGCAAAACTATTTTTTTACTTATTTGAAAAGTCCAGCCCAAGTACAATAAAGTAACAAAAAATGTAAAAGAAAGTAACGGAAATAAAGAAAAGAACATTATTAATTTATTTTCTCTATACAATTGGAATGTCAACGTAATATCATCAATCTTACAAGTCGTTTGTCTTTTGTTTGTGACCGCTACACGTAGCCCAACCTGTATCAAGAGGTCTTCCTATTTTCTTTATTTTCTCCAGAGTAAAAGAAAAACCAGCTGCAAAAAAATGTTTACAAATAATTAGTTTCGCCTTTACGATTTGATTTTCTGGATCATTTCTTTTAATTGTTTTTTTTTACTTCATATTTTAATTAACTTGGGTAGATAATTATTTAATCAATATATATTATTTCATTTTCTTAGAGTAACTGGGGAGCTTATGATCTAAATAAAGCGTAACCATAAAATAAATAGGTAAATAATATAAAAAAATAGGTAAAACGGTTTTATTGTGCCAATAGCTTGGAAATAATTAAGTCCTAACCATCAGATCGCACCAATATTTTCATCAATCTGGGGTATTTATCGAAGAAATAATAAAACCGTTGGTCATAGCGTATACAGACTAAATATTATGATAGAAATTTTAAGTACCCAAGGATTTTATTATTTGTCTAATCAATACCCTAAATGAGAAGATTGGTGCAATCTGGTAGCTAGACTAACTAATTATTTTTTAGCTTTTAGAACAAAAAATTGTTCCATATTTTTGTGGACAGGGTGGGCAATTAAGCGAGTGCTGCGGCTGTATGTCGAAAACTATTTATGGTACGGCTTCCAAAAAAAAAATTCCTTGGTAAATATGGCAAAAAAATTGCTGGAAATCATTTTTAAAGTGGCGTAACGGTAGCTACAAAATAGAAAAAAGGGGTTTTTCCTAAAAATATTTTCTATAAACTTAAGTCACATATAAGTTTATTACAATTTTGGAAAAATTAGGAAACTTTTTGTATAAGGCATTTTTCTCCATATTGCGGAATTAGGAGTGGGGAAAGGGATAAATATTGATTGGAAAAAAATTTAACAACTTCCGTGTTATTTAACCGATTTTAATAAATTTAGTCTCGTTTGGAAGAGCATTTAGGGACGCTTTTAATCAAGTATTCATATTACCAGTTTATTGTTGTTTCTGGTCTGTAGATGGCGCTTCTTGACAAAGTTGCAAATTTTTGCAATTTTCCCAAAAATTTTAAATGCATTGATATTTCTTTTCTCATATCATATATTAAAGCGTCAAAAAACATAAAAAATAGCAAAAATCCCAAATAAATATCGTTATCCGTTTTAGATATATGAATAAAAATAGATGTTTATTACTAAAAACTGTCGCAGGAATTCTTCCAAACTTATGACCACTAATTTAAATCACTTTCGAAAGCACTTTTAAGATATTTTTTCTAAATGTCGGCAGAATCTTTAGATGACACTACAAAAAGTCACAAACAGGGCTTAAATTAAATGGCATTTGTTTGTTGTTATTTATATCAGCCAACAAATAGATGACATTTAGTTTTTAATATATCTTTTTTAGTTTTAATTATAAAAAAATAGATTTATAAGTTCTGAATAGCAATAAGGGACTTTTAAAACGGATTTTTTTTTAAATGCCGGTATAAGGAAATATAAAAACGACATGCATATCATTTTTAGTTCTTCGACAAACATTCTTGATTTCTCAGTTCCATGGGTTTCAAAACTTAGGTAGACTTGGAAATAACAATATTAATAGCAGCGTAAAATGACTTATGAGTTTTTTTCTGTTTTAAACTTTAATTTATTCAGAAAAAATGCCTTACGAATAAAGAAGCTGTAGGTATGATTGCTGTTAAAATGCTATTAAAATGCACCAATAGCTACAGGGAGTGTGCATTGCGTTATCTTAACCGGCGTCATTACCACAAAAGGGTTTTCTATGCTTGGTGGAAACATTACGTACCACCAGAAGCTTTCGCAGACCTGTATTCCAAAGACGGCGTAATGCTAGAACCAAAGAAAATGTAATCAACGTATTAGCATATACGGGCTGTTACAGAATAAGATGCTGATCCTTAGGGTGTTATTCCTAGGTGATTTTATATCCTAAACCCATTAAGTTTTGAGCTACAGGGAGTTACAATTTAATAAAAATATTTTTTTTTGTTTATCATAATTTTTATACCAATTTAGATATTTTTAAAATTCTGGTAGACGTCTGCTATGCAACAGAAGACATTTGTTGGCATACAAAAATAATTTAACAGTGTCCTACATAAGGGGTTTGGGGAAATATTTTAGAAAAAATGGTACGCTGCTGCGTCTTTCCAAAATATATATATGTTTTTTTTTAATTTCCATTTAGTTTGGAACAAATTTGATTTCTTTGACTATTTTTTATAATACTCATATTATAAGTATAGTCCGTTTTGTTAAATAGTTATTTAGCATTATAAAAAAATACTCTTCCAACAAAGTTTGTGGTATTTTTAATTTAGGTCATGTTTGTGAGTTTTTTTAGTGTCATAAACAGGTTCTGTCGACATTTTTATAAAGAAATATTCTTAAAGTGCTTTTGAGAGTAATTTAAATTAGTGGTTATAAGTTGGGAAGAATTTCTGCGACAGTTTTGCATTAACATTTATTTTATTCATATTTCTAAACGGATAACGATATTGATTTGGGTTTTATCATTTTTTATGTTTTTTGATGCTCCAATATATGATCTAAAATAAAAATATATCAATGCATTTAAAATTTTTAGAAAATCACAAAAATTGCAACTTCGTCACAGTTAGCTCTACAGACCAGAAACAACAATAAACTGGTAAAAATAATACTTTATTAAAAGCGTCTCTAAATGCTCTTTCAAACAAGACTAAGTTTAGTAAAATCGGTTAAGTAACACGGAAGTTGTTAAATTTTTTTCCAATCAGTATTCGTTTCTTCCCCTACTCCTTATTCCACAATATAGAGAAAAATTCCTTAATCAAAAAGTTTTTTAATTTTTTTAAAATTAAAATTAACTTATATGTGGATATTACTTAATGGGATATATTTTTAGAAAAAACAGTTTTTTCTATTTTGTTGCTTCCGTTACGCCCCCTAGCGGTTGACATGGAATTTTAAATATAATTATCAGCAATTTCTTTTGGCTATATTTACCAAAGATTTTCCTATTAAAAAAACCTTTTACTTTGTATTTCGTAGCGACTTTGTTTTATTGTCCAGCGGTAGGATGTAAAATCCTGCCGTTGATGCCCTACTGAAATTGCATTCAGTAAATACAAGCATTAAATTTAGCGGAGTGGCTGTGTATGTTATAAAGCACAAGAAAAAATTCCCTACTGCCTTGGTGTATTATACAAAGTATTCTACTCCCTTTAAAGACAGATTAAAGAAAACACCCTGCTTTTCTATCCTGTTCATCACGACTCTCTCCCCAAACTGACCTCGCCTGCCATACAGGAACTTGTCAATGAGCCTGTAACGAGTCGTAGTAAATAGCATAGAGATTAAGCGTCTACTTATTAGACAAGTTTTATTGTCCAGCGGTAGGATGTTAAATCCTGCCATTGATGACCTACTAAAATTGCATTCAGTAAATACCAGCATTAATTTTAGCGAAGTGGTTGTGTACAAAGTATTCTACTCCCTTTAGAGACAGTTAAAAGAAAACACCCTGCTTTTCTATGCTATCTATCACGACTCTCTAACCAGACTGGTCTCGCCTGTCTTACAGGAAATTGTCAATGAGGCTGTAACGAGTCGTAGTAAATAGCATAGATATTAAGCGTCTACTTATTAGACAAGTTTCATTGTCCAGCGGTAGGATGTTTAATTCTGCCGTTGATTTCTTACCACCCTAATTAAGTCGTTGTTTTTAACGTTTTAAAAAATAAATAATGTATTATACATAGCCAACAAGTTAGATTTTAGCTCTTGATTTTTTGTCTTACTTTTCTTTGTCGTCGGGAGACAACACAACCTCCAGCTAAAATTTAGAGCTTTTTTTCCTTGTATAATAAATAACTATTATTCCTAAATTAAATTGTTTTTTACCAAAAAGCAGCCCATCGAACACAGCGACACAAAACTAATGCATTTACGGAACACAAAGGAACATAATGGATTACGAGATGGATACATACCGCGTAATGCCATTATCTTAATCATAGTCTCGTCCGCTTTGATTTCTGGTTTTAATATTCGCCGTTGTAATTGGCTCTGTAATTGTTTTTGTGGCGGAAACATATGGGCTTTGAAAATGATTTATGCGCTTCGTTATAGGTCGAAAAATAACAACGAACCCCAGAGATTGGCCTTTGATAATGAAGTGGAAACATTGATGGTTTCAATGGTAATCGTTCGATTAAAATTTAAAACACCAAATTCTGTTTTACCAAAACTAAATTTGCAGTCAAGCAGCCAGGCGCGTCACATAATTTTTTTTTCAGGTGGGACAAATTTTTTGACTAACTAATAATCAACCCTCGAATCAACCGGATAGTAAAATTAGAGTCAAATTCTAAAATAATATATAATATTTTATAATAATATGTATTCTGTAATATGTAGTGTTAATAAAAAATAATAAATTTGTATATGCGTTTTATTAACGAACATGTATTTTTATTACTTTTGTTTGTACATGCATTAAATTACCCAACGCAACGCCTTTACCTTTTCGTTCGTTTAAAGGTAAAACTCAAGCGACATTTTATCGTTTAATAAAAGAAAAACCTAAAACAAATGTTTTTTTTAATAAAAGTACTAGAAAACCACAAAAATAACTACATACACCAAATTTCATGATAAAGTATCAGCGTTAAAAACCATAACCTCAAAATCTACACGTGAAAACATAAAAGTGACTAGGATATACCAAAATCGATCGAAATTAGAACAAGCTCTGTAAGATGCAATTTATTGTTGCAAAAATGGGGGTAAAATTCTTGTTTTTCACGACATAAAATTTATTGTAAATCTGAACTAGCCAATAAATTGGGGTAAAATAAGCCAATTTCAGGGGCGTTTCACCGGCAACAAATTTTACTTAAATTTCACATGGGGCTAATAGAAAAATGGTTTTATTAATTCACAATTTGTAAAATCAAAGTACATTAAAAAAAGATTCCCCATAGAAAAATATTTATATATAATGTAGATTACCTACCTATCTGACCATTATAGACACACATTTCAAAAATAAATTAACACTGTTAACTACTGCCGTTTCTACTTTTATATACTAGCGTTTTACACAAGACAGTTTTTAAGGTTGCAGGTGACCCTTTTGTTACCGTTTATAAAATAATTTTAATTTTTTATATCAACGTTTGAGATAACCTACCAGGAATTGTTCACCAATTACCGACGAAATAACCCGGTGCGAATTAGCGTACCTAGTCTCTAATTGGTCGGGCGTTACGATGAGATTTGTTCTTCTTCCTTTTGGATGACAGCAGCTTGCATTTTTATTTAGAAATCCGGTCATAAAATGCCCTGACCGTGAGACGTTTTTGTTGTTTAAATTGATTATTAGAAAGTTTTCGCATATTAATAGATTTAAACTTTTTGTTTGCTAGGATTTTAGGATTAATAGCAATTATTTTTGGGTGACCTTATGAACGAGCGGCGCCTGCATGCAGCCAGTTCAAGTACTATAACAAAGGCCCCGATTTTGATCGATCTCCTATACCTAAAACCATAAAACTATTTGGTAAATCAACATTTATAACCTCGGTAACTCCAAAAAGTGTTGAGAATATTGTCTTATTACCTATATTATAGAGTAATATACATACCTTGTAATGTTTTACTCTATGCTATACATTGTCAAAAAGCGATCATAAAACTTGGGGTGTTGATACTACAGGAGGGGCCAAAGTAGGTAGCCCATTAATTTTTAAATATTATACAGGGTGGCCGCCGAGGTATCCAAGATACTTTAGATAAAAACTCTATGACTAATTTTAATCACAATGATTATGATATTTACTTACGGTTCTTGAATTATTTGTGTTTGAAGTTGCAAAGACATAAATTTTAGAATATTAAAATAACATTGTTGCGACTAGTTTGCTAGGTAATTTAAAAATTAGTTGTAATAATAATTGTTTGTTTGTAACTTGTCATAATTGACAGCTGTTGATTATTTTATTTTTCGCATAACTTGTGCTGAAATCATCCCGGTATTTTATTTCCATGAGGAATACGAGGACAACATTTTTGTTGACACTAGTTGACAGATTTCTTTCCTTAGAAAGTTTTTTTTTCTATGATCCCTTTTAAAAAGCATAAATGTTGCTGGATTTTATAAAGTAGGTTCTCACAAAAGTTTTATTATTTTTATGTATGGATCTTACCGTGTCATTACGTTTTCATTAAAATAATTAACATTTTCTCTCAAGCTTTAAAGTTCATACCTAGATAATTCAAAAACCGTTAGGAATTCGGAAAAAGTAAATAAAATCATTTTTGCTGAAAATTTGCCATTACATTTATATTCAAAGTATCTCGGGTACTTCGGCGACCACCCTATATTTATTAACTTCAGTAGAACATGTTTTTAAACAATTACAGTGTTGCCAGGTGGGTTTCGTGGTTCCAAAAAATTTCGTTTTTTATACTTTAGAAAAAATCTCTGTGATCTAAAGTCACATTTGAGGGCCGTCTTTTAAATGGCAAAAAAATTATTTTCTATGCTAAAGAAATTAGAAGCCAAAAAAAGGTTTACAAAAACATCGAGAATCTTAGGTAAAAAGTAAGTAAAAGTAATGGTACGTTTACCTCTGACACTTATTCCATGATATTTATGTCAGATAGAAATTCTGGCTAATATAAACGGTCAAAAATGTATTTATGTTTTACTCATCTATTATTGATCTGTAATACCTTAGAAACGAAATATGTTATGGTAGCAATAATACCTGCTATCACACCTAGGGCATTATAAGCGGGCATTATGATAATGTCCGCTTATAATGCCCTAATGCGCTAATATGGAAATTTTATTGCTTATCCAATTTTATTTTTCTCACAAAAAGATCCAATTTTATTTCTCTCACAATAAAGATCAAGGGGCCAGAGGCCCTCGGGCTATTTCGACCTTCAGGGCATTATAGTTCTAGTAACGCCCTTGATACATAAATAGCTATTCTGATATACATTTTTAATGGTTTACACTAGTCAGAATAACTATCTGACGTTAATATAATGCTATATGTCAGATGTAAACGTACCTTTAAAAAGATGTTTTTACAACATTCTAATAATTTAAAATATGGCCATATTCAACATTAGGCACGTTATATGGCGATAAATTCAGGACCCCCTAACTTTTGAATTGTTTTATATTTTTTCATGAAAATTTGAGGACTTTTAAAAGACAACATAAACCAAATTATAAACAGGAAATGACAGAATAAATGTCAAACTGACGGTGGACCACATTTTAAAAAGGAAGACTTTATGAAAAGAGGAGTCTTGTGGCACAATATTTTAAAGCTTCTGACGAGTACTTTATAACCCCAGAATATAAAGTCATTACCTTTACTTACTACAAAATGGTGGTACTTCCAAAAATTACCTGAATACCTTATTTGGATGACCGTATTTCCGAATCTAATAAAGTTAGATACACTAAATGTGGTGTTTTCTTAAAGCCCCATTAAGAAATTATTTATGGTAAAATTGGCAATTCTATACAGGGTAGGACAAAAGTATACAATCTTTTAATGACGCACCCTGTATATTATTTTACCATTCAAGAGACATCTAAAAACCTTTATAAAAATACCTTTATTAGTTTTGGAGATATGGCCATCCAAATCGGGTATTCAGATAATTTTCAAAGAACCGCAATTTTTTGAAGGTAAAGGTATTTACTTAATATTCTGGGGTTATAAAGAATTTGTCAGTAGCTTTAAAATGATGCGTCACAAGACCCTCTTTTCAATTTCATTTTTCTTTTTAAAATGACGCCCAGCTGGCAGTTTGACATTTATATCTGTCATTTCTTGTCTAAAATTTGGTTTATGTTGTCTTACAAATAAATACTTGGCAAAAAATTTAAAAGTTAGTAGGGAGTAGACAAATACTGTTTATTCCCGTTTTTACCCCAAAAATCCCTTTTTTCTTATGCCTTTAAAAATCCCCGAAAAAGGGAAGATCGGCGGTCTCTGGCAACACTGAACAAAAAGTATTCTTCTTCACACAGTTTTGCTTTAACCACTAGGTACATTTTGAGCAATGAGACACTTTTTGTCTCTGTTGACATTTTTTCAGTTCTTCTTCGTTTTAGTAATAAATCACATGGATTATTGCCGCTAAAGAATTACATTAAAAATTATTTTTTGTCATAATTTTTAAGTTTTAATAACTAAGTACTCTATTTTTGAACAAGTCTTCTAAAAGACCAATGCATGGCTTTTAAAAAGGTAAACTTTAGTTTTAGACATAAAGTCCTTAATAATTGAGTCGTAAATTAGTTTTTTAAGTTGATTACCACTAGCTACTTGATAAGTAAGTATAGTATACTAAATATTTTAGTTTTAGTAACTAAATTCTGTTTTTGGTAAAATTTAATTTGTAGCAGAAAGTCTTAGTAAAGGCTCCTTCTTTGGCCAATTGAAAGCAATAAAATTTGTTGATTTAGTGATCCTAATGAATGTTATCGACAAAAAAACATAATTTTAATAAAGGAAAACAATGTAAAATTTCTATGTTCATAATTATTCATAAGAATGTTGCTTTAAAAATACACTGGTATAAAACTATTGTTTTATATTACCTTTATTGTTTTTTTTTAAATATTTTGACATGTAATGTCAATGTTTTTAGGATATCCTAAAAAACATAAAAATTTTAAATTCTAAAACCTAAATAATAGTAAATTTTTATTTTTGTTATTTTTATACCATTTATCTTGACAACGGTGTCCGATTTGCCACCGAAACGTCTATTTTTAATTATCTTTTTACTTGTTTAAATTTTTTTGGTTTTTTAGTACTTTTAATTTTATTTTGGCGTGTACCCAAATAAATACCATCCATTACCTTTATTGTCGTTATGTCAATTTTAACCTCTTATTTAGTATTTTTTATATTATAATTATTATTATACTTCGATGTAATTTTGCTCTTAAGATTACATAATAAAAAATACTCTCAGTAATCAAGGCGGTATTTTCTACGTTTTTAAGCCCATAAAGACCCAAATAAAGACTAAGTAATTTGTAGCTTGAACGTAATTTCTAAATGTTTTAGTTTTGTTAATAAAAAATCTAGTTTACTGTATAATATGTATTTTAGCAACTTGATTATTAAATAGTAGTATTTTTAAGCTACTTTTTCAGTTAAAAAAGGACATAATAATAAATATTTTAAGGTAATTTGAGTTTAGCAGTTTTGCACTTCCGTCATTTTAAAGGTAAACTAAGTACTCTTGCAAACCCAAAGAAAGCTGGAAGTTGATGCTTGTCTTTTAAATATTTAAATTTAAGTAGTATGGGAGCTTCGCCTACTTATAAGGGCCTAGAAATACAGGGTACGGTTTAGAGTAGCAACAAGAAAATTTATATTTTATTTTAAATACCGTGCTTTGTTTTTTTTTTAATGCCAGTAATTTATTTTATATAACAAGCTTTTATTTAATTTGCAATGTATTTATGTATGTATGTATGTACAGGTGGAGTCTTGCAACTTAATTTTTAAGCCTATATCTTTAATTGACTAAGCTGAAATTTTGTAGTCACATCTACTTTGAATAACAGTTTATGTTAAACTATGTAATGCCATTCTAAATCCAAGATGACGGAACAACCAAGATGGAGGACCAGTTTAATGCAACCCCACAATATGGGTATCAAATGAAAGAGATTACTGAAAGAAACTCGAAAAATAAGGTGACGTCACTCCTAATTCAATATGCATGGCGAATTTTTAAAAATAGTGGACTGGTTATTTTTAATGCACTCCTACTATAATTTTTTATCTTTGTGACAGCTCACGAAGGCATTTTGCCTAATTATCCAAAGTATCGTCGCTGTCGAGTTATTAGATGTTTAAACGAAATTTCTCCCTGTTCCGTCAATGTTGTCTAAGCACTGAAACTACTACGTAGGATTGGCAAAATACTCCACAGAGGCTTTGCCATAACCATCTGTGAGGTGGCGAGTTACCTTAGAACCCGATGTAAGAAACCGAGATACAAAGTCGGGTCCCTGCGGTGAGATGCTAGTACGTCAGCCGCTGCACCACAGTCGCCGCAAATATGGGTATCAAATAATTAAAGGGCTTGCTTAGGGTAACTCAAAAAATAAAGTAAAGTCACTTCAAATTCAATATAGCGGACTTATAAAAATGACGGTCTAGTTATTTTCATTGCACCTCTACAATATGGGTATCAAATAAAAGAGCTTCCTAAGATGGCGGACTAGTTATTGTAATGCACTGTACAATATGGGCATTAAACAAAAGGTTTGCTGAGAGTAATTCAAAATACAAAGTAGTGTCACTCCAAGTTTTTTATGTTTTTCTAGAATATGGGTATTAAATTAAAGGATTTTCTGAAAATACGAATATGAGTTAAACTTTGGTGCTGCAATCCGTCTGAATTTTTGGTGGATCGAAGTTTTTAGGAGTCGGATAAAAATGCCTATTCGTATTACAGCTAGACGGTTCTAAATTATCTAGCAAGCGACCTTGTAGCAATAATGCATTTAATGGGATAAATGGACTAAGAGACATGTCCAGCGACAACTTAAAAATTAACAATAATTTTAAAAAAACTTATTTAAAACAAGCTTTTATTAAAATGTACTAAAAGAATAAAATAAACTTTTTCCCTAAACTTTTAATATCAACATATAACCTCATTACACAAATTATATCATCTAAAAGTTTGTTGCGAGATATACCTGTGTAGATAATTTAATAAATTAAATGTCATTACCTATTTTAAACTATGCAAATACGAGTAGTTAAGTCTCGCAACAAGCTTTTAAATTAAATAATTTGTGTAATGAGGCTATATGTTGCCAAAAGATTGTTTTAAAAAGTTTTTTTACTTTAAAATTATTTTAAGATAGTTAAATAATAAAACGTATGGTAATAGAGTACCGCCGTGCTTAATTTACCTTAGTCTTAATTAACATTAATGAGTAAACAAATTAATGCATTAACGGAATCCCATAATTTTTAATTTACAATAATTAACCATTTTTTCCCGAGAAAACCAATAAAATATAATGAATTATCTTTTGTCCTGTCGTTTTTATTATTTAGCATTGTAAT
Organism: Listronotus bonariensis; assembly: GCA_014170235.1. NCBI lineage: Eukaryota > Metazoa > Arthropoda > Insecta > Coleoptera > Curculionidae > Listronotus > Listronotus bonariensis. The sequence goes on along the minus strand of JACEGR010001792.1, from coordinate 69,753 downwards.
TTTGCTCAATTTTGAATTTAGGTGGCTATTTATTAACGTTTTTTTGCGCAAATACAGGAAGTTCAAACGGTATAATTAATATCTGATTACACTTCTTTAGAGTGATTTAAATTTTTATATATTTCTACTTTTTTCCAAATTTAGGCATATTTATTAGGCAAATATCTACTTACTCGTGACTTGTTGTTAAGAAATCTAATATGATATTAGAGACAGAATGACATTAAAATTTAGTATTTGCATATACATTGCAATATTTTGTAATATAATTTTATTTAAGCATGCATTTGGTAGGGTAAGTCACAAACAATAAATTATTTACGTAGTTAATCCCATCTGCATTAAAATAGGTATTTCGGTTAAGAATTTTTTAATATTTAAATTTTTTTCAAATATTGGTATTTTTAACAAAGCAAAAAAAAAACTTGCGAAAGAATATTTCTATATATATTTTATTATATTGCTTAGACTGATTAAAAAGAAAATTACAATTAATTTTCTAATAATATTAAAAATATTGTTCTCCTTAATTTTAATATTAGGAGGTCCCACATTCTTTTTAATTTTTTGACAAAACTACAAAGTTTATCAAGAAATTTTGTCAAATTTTTGTATTTTGTTTTTTTTCTTTATTTCACAGATGCTTTTATTCAACTGTCAAATTTCTAATACTATCCTATCCCAATTTTTTTATAAATTTATGTTTTTTTTTACAAAAAGTTATTTTTCTTAACTTTGTAATATAATTTCAAGGCCAAAAGTTTTTATCTTTTGAAATAAAATCATAAGTAAAATTAAATGCTGTGAATATAAACATAAAAGGTTTCGATACAACGTCACTCATATCTTTCTGCAAAAATCACTTATATCTTTTTGCATAAAACAATTAAATTTGATAAAAAATTAAGATAAGAAAGTATGAGTAATTGAAAAGTTACATTAAAGCATTTGTAAAAAGAAAATGAATACAAAAATTATTTTTCAAATTCTTCGTCATAAATGAAACAGTGCAAACGTGAATCGTCCGCTTCCCTGCTAACTTTTGTACCCTTAATTTTTTTAAAATTTTGGTATGACCAATGAAAGAATATAAACTACTTTTTGACAAAAAATGATAGTTGCAACAATCAAGATGGCAGATGGGTGCTATCTTGGGTAAAAACATTAAATAGAAAGTGGGGCTTTGTGACAAATAATTTTTAAGCTCTTGACGAGTACTTTATGATCCTAGAATATAAAGTAAATACGTTCACCTACAACAAAATGGCGGTTCTTTTTTTTTTTTTTTTTTCGCCCTTTGGGGGTCATCCCACCCAGGCTCGACGATCGCCCCCTAGGTGGTGCACTGCAGCCTGAAGGCTTATTGTACCTTGACCCCTACTCCTTCCCATTCACACACCATTCATTCCATAACTTGGATGGTTGTTGCTCGGTCCGTTCGTCACCCCGAGCAGAACACCGCGTGCCGTTGCCCAAAACCCGCCGGTCACCCATCCAAGTTATGATGGGCGCGAACTTCACTGGTTAACTCCGGAACGACGCTGCCGAGACAACCGGAGCAAGCACAGCGCCTATGGCGGTTCTTTAGAAAGTACCTAAATTTAAATATATATATATTTAAATTTAGGTACTTTTTAAAGAACCGCCATAGGCGCGCTTGTGGCTGCTCCGATTGTCTCGGCAGCGTATATATATATATATATATATATATATATATATATATATATATATATATATATATATATATATATATATATATATATATATATATATATATTATTGTTACGGACATTAAAAATAAGTGTTAGTTTATAGAATTGTATAAAGTTAGGACCTTTTAATTTAGTCTGATAATTTATTTGAATAATTTACCTTAGATTTTCCAAGTTCTTTCATCAGTTTCGAAGGTTTCCGAAAACGTCCGAATTATCCATTGAGAACCTTTATGCCATCCTGTACTATGGAATTTTCACGATATTTCTCGAAGATTCTAGATCATTCTTTACTCTTCCACCATACTATAAAAGCGCGACGGGAAACCTCCGATTAGTCAGTATAAATTCGACTTTTGTGTTGTAAACTTCGAGACATTGACAAGAGTAGATTTTGTCGTTGTTGTAACCATAGTTACGTTCCATTGTTAATAAAGGTATAAAAACGAAGACACGTGTTTTTATACGAGGTGATCTGGAACATTTGGTGTCAGAAGCGGAACGAAGTAACCCGAAGAAAGTGAAGTGGATCGAGATTACCCGAGGAAGCCGAAGTGGTTACGAAGATTGAATGCGAGTAGAGACCAGAAAGCAAACTGAAGCGATGGAGGAAATATGTGCACTAATTAAGCTAATGATAAAAAACAAGAAGATCTTAAAAACGAAATGAAGACCAGTTTAGAAGAAATGAAGTCCAGTCTAGAAGAAATAAAGCTTGAAATTCGAACTAGTCAAGAAGAAATTAAACAAGAATTAAAAGAGATGATGGTGAAGATCAGAGAAAATCTAAAAGAAGAATTTTATCACAGCCAAGATGAAATGATGTTGCTTGAGTTAACACTCGCCAAAGAAGATGTTAAAGAAGAATTGGAAGAACAAATACAGCAGACTGTACAATTGGTTCAAAGTCAAGTGCAACAAGTCCAAGATCAAGTTCAACAAGTTCAAGGGCAAATGCAACAGGACGTACAACAATTACAGCTGCAAATTAAAAATATTGCCAGTACAGGTGTAGTCTCAGGATGTGGTACTCCAGCAACTGTTATGAAACCACCAACGTTTGACGGAAAGATACCGTGGGCTTCGTACCTTAGACAATTTGAAGCTGCTGCAAACGGCAATAACTGGAGCCCAACAGAAAGAGCACGAGCTCTTGTACTTGCTCTTCGAGGAAAAGCCATGGAGGTGTTAAGAAACATTCCCGAAGAAAAGTTGTCCGATTATGAATCGATTGTCATGTTTTTGGAGATGAGGTACGGCGAAACCCATCTACAAGAAGTCTATAAGGCGCAGCTCCATGGACGAAGACAGAAATACAACGAAAGTCTCCAGGAGTATGAAGCAGATATTGTACATCTAATTAATCTGTCATATCCAGCCTACCCGGAAGAAATAAAACAAGAACTAGCTGTTGGCAGTTTTATTGAAGGTCTACGTGATCCAGATATGAGTCAAGCATTAAGAATGGCCAAGCTTAAGAAAATTTCTGAAGCTCTTGCTTACGCACTTCAGTTTGAAACAGCAAAGCGGACATCCAGAACTCAGGCAAGACTTGGAAGAACAAATTATCCACCAAAAGATGGCAATCCAAATAATAATTTGACCAGAGTGATACAGGAGTTGCAAGAAATCATACGTAATCAAGAAACTGAAAAAGACAACAGAATTACATTTAGAAGAAGAAATATCATTCGTTGTTGGAAGTGTGGTAAAGAGGGGCATATACAGAGAAATTGCTCCAGTTTTCAGGCCTCTTCCAGTAGTGCAGAAGACTCCCAGTTCAAGGGGCGAGACCTGGCTAAGTGTTACCAAGAACCATCAACAACAACAATTAGGGTATCCCGGTTACAGAACAATGGGTCCAGCTTGGTAGTACCTGGAAATGTATGCGGTCGAGAATGTGAGATGGTACTAGATACTGGTTCTACGCATACCATCGTGAGGCCAAACATCATATCCCACTGCAAAATATTCCGACCTGAGAAGAATTATATTTTGGAAACTGCCAATGGTAAAGTCATACCAGTTCAAGGCATACACGAAGCTAGAATTACCCTAGGAACAACAACATTTACACACGTTGTGTTTGTTGCCGATATAATGGACGAAGTTATTCTCGGCCTTGACAGTATGAAAAATCAGAAGTTTGTACTAGACCTTCCACAACGGGTACTGAGAACTAACAATGAGGAAATTGTGATGAGATTTTCAAAAAGTAATGAAACAACAATTCGAGAAGTGGTACTTGCAGAAGATGTCACATTACCGCCAAGTTCAGAGAGCATTATTCAAGCAAGGTTTGAAGACTCAGAAGAAGGTGAAGACGTTTCGTTATACAATACGAGAAGAATCAAGGGGGTTCACCGAAACTACAAAAGTCATGTAAAGTGGTGACACGGCATAATGAAAGAAGTACATCTAAAAATGCTAAGCCGCTATTAAGGCCGTGAAGATACTTGATCGAGACGATCAAAACTTGGGAGGGGGCAATGTTACGGACATTAAAAATAAGTGTTAGTTTATAGAATTGTATAAAGTTAGGACCTTTTAATTTAGTCTGATAATTTATTTGAATAATTTACCTTAGATTTTCCAAGTTCTTTCATCAGTTTCGAAGGTTTCCGAAAACGTCCGAATTATCCATTGAGAACCTTTATGCCATCCTGTACTATGGAATTTTCACGATATTTCTCGAAGATTTTAGATCATTCTTTACTCTTCCACCATACTATAAAAACGCGACGGGAAACCTCCGATTAGTCAGTATAAATTCGACTTTTGTGTTGTAAACTTCGAGACATTGACAAGAGTAGATTTTGTCGTTGTTGTAACCATAGTTACGTTCCATTGTTAATAAAGGTATAAAAACGAAGACACGTGTTTTTATACGAGGTGATCCGGAACAATATTTAAATTTTTTCTTGTTTTTCTTGGACTTTAGGATTATATATTTTATGTTTTTACTTTTCTTGGGGTTTAAGTCCTTTTAAAAAAATACTTTTCTTTTCTTATTTTTGTTGCATTTATTGACGTTTCGGTACTATTTGACCTTCATCAGAAATAGAAATACAGTTTTTCACTAAGCGCTAAAAAATATGACAGTAATAAATATCTAAATCTAGAAGCTAACAACTAATGTTTTACCTTAAACAAATTTTTCGGGAACTGCTCTTTTTATGTGTTTTATATATATATATATATATATATATATATATATATATATATATATATATATATATATATATATATATATATATATATATATATATATATATATATATATATCCCTCTTTTCATTAATTTTCCCTATCCTACTATAATTTTTACGTTAAAAAGTAGTTTTTATTCTCCCATTAGTTAAACCAAAACTTTTTACAGGAAAAAAACAGGGGTACAAAATACAAAAGGGACTATTTTGGTCGACACTGTATAACTCTTATTTAAAATTATAATGTGTAAATAAATAAAAAATAAATAATAGGCTTGTGTATATTAAAAAATGGTAATAACAAAAATAAATTTTAAAAAATAGAGATCAAAACGTAAGTTAATACAGGTTTTCAATTTAAAAAGTATTTTAAAAATATCAGGCATCAACAATAACGTTTTAATTTAAATTGGGTTTGTGTTTTTTTTTTCACAGGCTTATATATTTTTTAAATTATGTTTGTTTGTGTGAAGTTTTTTTTTTGTTATTTTATTCACTTTAAAAATTCACAGTATATGCATGTACAAACATTATAACTTGTCTTTATTATAAATGTAGTAGTGTTAAGTGAAATTTTAAACATAATTTAAGTAAAATAAATTAAAGCGCGAACTAAAATTGCGTAATTCATGAAATCAACTAAGAATTCAAAAATTCCGTTTTTATTAAAAAATACCATTTTAAATTTTAGATGACAGAGAAACAACTTGTTGCTGCAGTAAAACTTGTAAGAAATATGTGTATGGGAAAAACAAAATCTACTCCAGGTAATATTTAAAAATATTTTTTTACAAAAGTCCTAATTTATTTGATTTTTTAGAGGAAATTGATAAAATGCACGAGGGAAATTGGGACGTAGATCACAATGCACAGGTACTTTTATACAGTAAGTCTCAGAAGTAGTGGTTAAATTAAATTAAAATTTAGTGGTTTGTTTTTGGAAGGACTGGTTAAACTGTCCAATTTTTATTTTTGGCTGCGATTCTTCTCATGGTAAGTTCATATATACCGGACATAAAACATACAAGATAATTAAAAAAATTCAAAATGGACTAAACAACAGGTGTTTTTAATTGAAGAAGTAAAGTTGATGTAAGTTCTTTTTTGAATATCCTATAATATATCTTCTTGTAAAAAAAAAATAAAAATAGACGGGCTAAGGCATTTTTCCAAAAACCAACTCACGTAATTTTAAATTAATTTAGGCAATACTTCCGGACATTTTAAAAATAAAAAGATTCTTATATTTTTTTTTGTATGGTTCACAGATATAACAGGTAAACCTAATTATTATTAATATTTTTTAAATTACATAAACTTATAAAACTCGCTTTTTAAAACTGTATATACAGTGTGTTCCGCTTTGCACACCCTGATATTTAAGTTATAAATAATGCAATTTTTGATGTGTGTGATTGTATGTTTGTGGAATGAGATATTTGGATAGAGAAAACTTTAATTCACCATTGGCGTGCGGTCTTAGGGGTAAACAAGACATAATTTTTTAGGAAAAGAATATTAGGGCTTATTCTAATTTTATTTTTTGTTAAATGTAGAATACCCAAAAGAAACTTAATTTATATTTCTAAAATGTCAAGCGCCATTTTTTTTATGTTATTTTCCCAAAAAGTCTTTCTACATCTCCAAACACCGCACTCTAATGGTAAAGTCAAAAAATAAGTATTTCGTACAGAGAGCATTTTTATTTACCAAGGGCTGTGGTGTTAGGGGAGGTATGATAATGTAAAATAATAGCGCTTGTCATTAAAAAATATATATGAAGGGTTTTAGGGAATGCTAATTTTAAATCTGTCAAAACATTAAGAATAAGCCCTAATAAAATTTTTCTTCCAAAAAAAAACAGAATTTTTGACCCCCCAAGGCTGCAAGCCAATACTAAATAAAAGGTTTTACTATGACAAATACCCTATTTCTCTAATATTTATTCACCACCAAAATTTCGAGAAAATCCGTTATTCATAACTGAGATATCAGGGTCTATTCGTAAAAAGTGCAACACCCTGCATATTTTTTCTTTCTCCAATGCTAATTTTATCATAGAGATAATGAAATAAATTATTATTGCCTAAAATGTCTCTAGAAAAATCTAAATATTACAAAAAAATTGCTACCACAAATTTCTTACCTCCAACTTACTTAAAGTAGATAATTTTGGAAACAGAGCTTCAAAAATATAATCGGGCTTTGAATGTTTATAAATAATTTTGGTAATATGAATAGTAGATATTGTTACAATATTCGGCTTAAAGGACTTTTGTAGAATGACAAATAAGAATCTGCTCTCAATTTTAGAGCTACCAACTTGCTGTATCTTGTAGATACACATGTACGCATTTAAAACAAAATTTTATTATAAAAACAGCTGCTTAAATTAAACTCAGATCACCATACCTTCCTTAATGGTTTAACTTAGCTTCAGCAGTTTATTTATTTACATATTTTTTATTTATTATTTGGTCAAATTTAGTTATTGGAATTTGACCTCGTTGCTGACGACAGATCGATCTAAAATTTGGTTTACAGTCTTAATCTTGATGTAATACAATAAAATACATTTTTTATTATCATTAATCCAAGATGGCCGCCGATGGAAAATGGCGGATTACATATTTTTTACTACTACTACCTCAATATGGGTATCTAAAGAAATGGCTTGATTAGTAGAATAAAGCTTATTCTGAAATAAATGAGCTTAATAGAAATTAAAAATAAAAATTAAACAAAAACCATGTTAAACGGTTTTATTGTACTACAAGCCAAAAAATAATTTGTTAAGTCCTAGCTACCAGATGGCACCAATTTTCTTACCAATCTGGGGTAATCAGACAAATAATAAAATCGTTGGACACGTGAAATTTGTGTCATAATATTTAGTCCTTAGACCTTAGAATAGGGATGGGACAACCCATGTACTGAAGTCGCTCAGCTTATTGTGCACCCTGTTTTTTTATGTCTGGGTGATATCAGCCAGATGGGACCTACAGCTTACCGTTGGTTTCGAACCACGGTCCTATGCGCGACAACTTAGGACCTCGTCCCCACCCAGGGGGACTAACGAACCTACCAACTGAGTGGCGTCCGCATGTCTACGGTTGCGCAGGACACGGCAAAGTGTATTCTGGCGCCTTAGTCCTTGCTGGCTATTAGCGTCGATACATTTTGCATTTTGTCTGTCTTGTTGAGCTAACCACTAAATTACTGACCTTGGCCGCCGGCAGGATTCGAACCCACCTTACGTCGGTTGTGCGCTCAACGAGCTGGCGCCTTACACGCTCGGCCAAACGCCTGACCATAATATTTACTCGGATACGCTACGCCCAAAGATTTTATTATTTATCTGATTAATACCCTATATTGATGAGAAAACTGGTGCAATCTGTTAAAAGTCTAACCGAATTATTTTTTAGCTTCTAGTACAATATAATCGTTTAAAATATATTTTTATAATTTAGTTAAATAAAAGATGTTGAATAAAATCTATTTTTATGCAAATATAAGTACCCCGTAATTTAATTAGTTCTTTAGTAGTTTTAAATGTGTGCAAGATACCTCAGGTGGCGCCTTTTAAAATAAACTTTTGAATTAAGAGCTATTTTTAATTTTTTACCCTTTTAGTTAAATATTGGAATAATTCATAGAGTAAGGAATTTGTGGTATCATTTTTTCCACACCCCTTAAAGACAACCTGTATATTTTAATTAATACGAATAATAACATTCGCATTACTTTATTTTTAGTGTTACATGTGGTGCGCCTTAAACATGTACAAATTGGTAAGTATACATTTACAGTTTTTAAAATTAGGCAAACGATAAAATAGGGTTTAAGAATAAATCAGTTTTTAACCCAACATTTAAAATATTATTAATGATTTTGAATGTGTACTTAACATTACTAAAATCCAATTAAATTAATGGTAATTGGTCGGGTACACGCCTAAATCTACGAAAAATGGGACCTCTTCGGTCCTGGTCCCGGTGTATAACAAGCTGATCCTGTTTAGCCCTATTGACATCTATAAAGTGGCCGGTCGTCTGAAACATAATAATGAAAAGAAACGAATAAATTCTAATTGAAAAATCGACGTTCCGGTTGCAAGTGTGCCACCGTTTTCAAGATAAAATTAAATAAAAATAAAGTTTAAAAATTAACTATTATTTAAGGTCAATTTTTTTACAAAATTTAGGCTTTAAATAGGAAATTATAAAAGCCTTTTAACATTTGACACAAATGTAAAAAGATGTTTTTAAATTTCCCAAAGTTCAATGCTTTATTTTTAAAAATTCTTTAACTTACCCCAAGACCGAGACCGAAGAGGTCCCGTTTTTCATAGTTTGGGGCTTGTACCCAAACAATTACCATCGATTAAATTAATCCTGCTAATCAATATAAAACATAGTCTTAATAAAATTTAAATTTTAATAAAAGAATAATATGGCTTAAATTTTAGATAGATAAAGAAAATCACTTTGATCGAAAATCAGCCGAAAGTCAGTTAGCTCAGCTTCCAGAAAATATGCATGATTATGTTATTAAATGTATGAATCAGTGTGAGAATGCAGGTAAGTTTATTTTTTTGTTTAAATATCTAGGTTAAATTTAATTTAAAAATACCGTCCTGTGTAAAGTTATGAAGTCTTTTTATGGCTTGGAAGTTTTTATTACTGTGTTTTTGGTTTTTAGCTACAAATTTGGATGATAAATGTATTGCTGCATGGGAATATTCCAAATGTATGTACTTTTGCGAACCGGAGGTAAGAATTAAAAACAAATATATTATTAAGAACAACATAAACTTCAAGTAGGTAAGGGTCAGTAGCTATTATAAATATAATAATAAAATGTGAATTTAAAGTAATGATGACACTGCTTTAAGAAAGAAGGATTGAAAATACAAAGAAATAAAATTTTAAGTAAAGACGAATTAAAGAAACAAACAATGACTGATAATTTTGATAAAGTTTGTAAAATATTTCTAGTTGGAATAATTAATTATCTCTATATCTAAAATACTGAAAATAATGAGGACAAATATAAAATAAAAAACCATTTTTTGGTTAGAAAGTAAATTGGTATAGTTTTAAGACAGATCTGTTGAATTAAGTTCGGTCCATACATAACCACAACGGGCCCGTGGCCCTGCATTTTCCTGGTGTAATGTATGGGGATGCGGTGCAAAAAGATTTGTATTTTATTAAACTGCAGTAATACAAGTTAATTATACCACGATTAAAATTACATATGATCGTAAAATAAACCTTTACAAATAGGGTAACACAGTTTTAAGGTTTGGCCACATATAACCACATAGTGGCCTGCACCGTAGCACGGCCGTGTCTCGGTTGTAAAATATACCGATATTATCAAAGCCCGTAGGCCTAATATCACTGCTCCGTGCCCGACCACATACCCCGCACACCATTAAAACAAGTAAACAAACATCAATGACCAATGGTTGGAGATCACGCCACGTCAGTTTGCATCGAACTTGTCATATAATGTTTATACTTTATTTGATTTCGCGAAATAATACTTTAAAATAAAAAACAAAACTTATTTTAACCAAAAAATAATAATGTATTCGTATGTTTTACTCACATATTATTTACAAGATCTAACAATAAAATTAATTTTACAATTTTTATTACTTATTAAATTACTTTTGCTTGTATTGTTTGTTTACAACACCTTACCTTAAACCACTAACTTTTAATTTTTACACGTAATGAACTGAAATAAAAAATGACGCACGTTATCTTAATGCTTGGTTCGAGAACGGCTATCTGATCCACGTATGATTTCATTGGTTGGGCATGTTTCAGACCGTACAAGACACGTTCGTGCTACGGTGCGGCTCTTGTGGGACATCGATGCGGTTATGTGTGGACAGACCTTTTTCTATACTTAAATAAAAGTTTAAATAAAAAGGAACAGAGATAAGTAGGAAAATCTGTTTTATACAAACAAAGATAATACATACATAAAACAACAGACTTAGCTTGATAAAAATGCTTTTTATATTTCCGAGGGCATGAGTGCTTTTAAACTTTTCCGAAATAATTTGTCTCACTTTCCTCTATCACCGTGAATCCGGGCTCGGTGCGGTTCTGTATGGCCCGACCTTTAATCGACTGATTTTTTTACTTTATAGTAAAAATACCCAACAAACAAGACATTATAATAATGCTTGGTATTTTTTATGCTACACTTTGTCAGTTCTGATTTTATTTTTACGCGATTTAAATTAGAATTAAGGCTTATAGTTATTAAAATCAAATTATTTCTAACCAAAAAAATGGTCTGGTACTTTATGTTTTATTGTTTATCATTATTTGTCCCACTTTTTTTTTATTTAAAATAATTTAATATCTTTTTATCTAGAAACATTTTACTAACTTTTTTTTTAATTTTTGGTCATTGTTTTTCCTATTCAATAATTTTTGAAGTTTATGCGTATCTGTTAAGAATCACTCTGTATATTCAAAGTCCACAGGTATTTGGATTCCAATTAAAACGAACCACCGCGTATAATTTTGTTATTTGTAGAGTTATCAAAAATGCTAAAACATAAAATTTTAATTTTTAAGGGAACACAATATTTGCTTGCTTGCTTGGGTTGGGATGGCTTTGCTGCTAGGCAATCGCCAGAACACAATATTTTGTTAAGATTAACTTGAGGGTTATCACCTCCCTTAACCAACACAAACGTCAAAAAGTTTAAATAAAAAGTGGGATTAAGTAAAATCTTATACCGGGTGTCGGCTTACCATTATATCTTTTTAATTTTTTAAAATAATAAAATAAAATGGTACGTAGGTATATCATATAAATACGCATTGTGTGATAAATTCTATTTGTTTTCTGGGGGACCCGGAGTACGGGGAGCACGATGAGGGACGCTGAACCAGTTTTGTATTTGACCATGGCTTTTAAATACGCATGGTCGTAAATGTACCTATTTGTTTACTGCGCGAGACCATAAAGATTAAAAAAAAGCTTTTAGCCACTGTAAATATAAATGAGGGATATCTATGGTTATTAGTAAAATAAAAAAAAGGTATAGGGAAGGGCTACCGACTACGGACAATCGGCCTTTAGGATAAATTTTCTCGGAAACTACTATATCATTATTAAATTTTCGAAAAAAATTTAAAACCTGTTAAAATATGGAACTTCTCCCTAAGACAAAAATGTGTTTACCTAAAAATCAAAACTGACGTGCTTTAGAATATTTTCATAAGTAGCTATAGGTGTAATTAATTTGGGTGACTGGTTTTAATTTAAATGCACTGTGTATCTGTCGTAATGTTTAAAAAACAAATATTTTTTGTTACTACTAAACTCCAACGCATAAATTATAGGTAAAATTTTTGTTTAATGTGTGATGAAAATAAGCAGAATTTTGTTACTAGCTAGGCATAGTTTTTAATGTACGTTTGATAAGTTATACTCGTATATATAAAAACCATTAAATTTGGATCCCAAAATACCATTAAAAAAACCTTAATTAATTATTATTATTGCCTGGTGGATGTTTTACCTTTTTCTAAATTTTGTTTTTTTTTTAGAAATACTTTTTACCATGAAGCCAAGCAGATTATTAACCCAAAAATAACTATTTGAAATTACAAGTTTTGTTAAAATTTATTAATAAATTAAGTTTTACTTTCTTTTTATAATTTTTTTTACCCCAAATGTTTTTATATAGTCCAAGAGCCCGTGAGCGGCAGACCTCCGTTATTTTGTCAAAGCTGAAAGTTGCTTAGCGCATGTTCCCAACATAGTAGAAGCGATGGTATACTATAAAGTTTGACTCATAGTGACTTTGGCAGGTCCAGGAACCAAAGTTTAATTATTTTAAACTTAACTTTGGTAATTTTGTGAAAACTAAATTGTATTTACTTGGGTATCTATTAGAAGATATTTCCTTACACCAGACAGTTTTTACCACCAACCCCTTGGCACATTTTGGGGGGCCAATGGTCCGAGGAAGTTCAATATTTCTGTTATTTAACAAAACATAACAAAAGGTTTTATATAAGAGTTGTAGAGTTTTTAAATAGGCATTGCCCTTTAAATATTTTAACGTATATAGAGTGTCCCAAAAAAGTTATTGCTGTGAGTTTCCTTCTATTTTTAATGTTTTTTTTTTTTGGGGTAAAAAAACAAAGTAATTAATAAATATAAATAAATCAAACATGTATAAAGTATAAATTGGGGAATTGTTTATACGGTCGAAGAAAAAATATGGTACTGAGCTCGGGTTATCTAACCTTCCATTTGTAAAAGAATGTATTAATTTATACACTCTAATACATGTTTTTATTTTTAACCATATTAGCATTTGCATATTGACCGCTATAACTGTTTTTAGGGTATCGTACATGTAAAACCGAAAACCATTTTTGAGTTTGACAACCTTTCATATATAAAGACCATGTAAATGGTTCTAAGAGTAGTAGAATAATTATTTTGCTATTGCTTTAGATAATACAACAATCCGCTTGTAAGTTAAATTAAAAAATTAAAGAGCATTTTTTTTAGTTTTTGCTTAATAATTTTTTTTTAACGCGTGACTATTTCTAACAAAACAAATAATTAATACTTTTTACAAACCTGTTTACATTGTTTTTATTAAAGTATATTTTATATGGCAGATTTAAGCTGTTTCTGTGTAATTTACTTACTTCTCCTGCGCGAACACAGGAAATGCATATAGCAATTAATGGCTGATTACACTCCTTTTGGGTAATTTAAGTAATTAATTGATTTTAAGGAGTTTTGCGTAGATTGAATTGTTTTGTATTTAAGGCATGTATGTGATTATTGGTGATTTTTATTTAAGATTAATGAGCTATCAGATAATTCATAAGAATGGTACAAAAAGCTTGTACTTTTGTGTTCGTTGTAATATTTTTAATTGGATTTCTGCAATATGCTTCCAGCAGGGTAAGTCAAGGCGTTTAAAAAAGGGTTATAACAATAATTAGATTAACAAAGACTGTAATTAGTAAGTTAAAATATACTGGGTGTTTTAGTATTAAATTAAAAATTAAATTAGACAACATAAAAAAAGTCAAATAAAATTTGTGTAAAAGGGTATCACCTAAAGTACTTTTGGCATAAAAATAATTTAGGTCACGTGGCCCATTTTCCAATTTTTTCAAGCTCGTTTTAAAAGGCCTTTTGATCTACAACTTAAAGCCATTTTGTTTTTTAAAATAGGCCGAGCCCTTGTTGACCTATAAAACAACTTAAATGTCTTTCATTCTATTCGATGCATTTTGGGAGTTTGTAATCGAACTAGATAAAAATATAATTAGTAAAATTTAAAAAATGACTTTAAGTTTTTTAAAATTATAGCGCCTCTAGTTCGATTACAAACTGAGTCCAAAAATGCATCGAACAGAATGGAAGGTAATTGAGCACATTTTGTAATTGAGCATACACGGAAATTGTTTTATGAGTAAAATTATATAATTATTTAGTTGTTTTTAAAAATCATTTTACTGTCTGCCGTTTAAAACAAAGCAAAATATTAGGTATTATACATTGTTGCAATCGCAGGAAAAAAAATTATTTTTAAAATACTTAGATAAAGAGTGACACATTTAAGAAATTAAAATTTTTGTTATTATAATAATTATCGCCACTGGATTTGTAAAAAATTTAAAAAAAATTGTATTTGAAGTACTACGTTTAATTCTTTATAAATGTTTAAGTAACAAGACGAATTTTGAAAATTACCCTGTATTTTTTAAACCAATCAAGTAAGTGTGGATCAGATTACGCCATTAAACTAAGCACCAAATAAGAGAACGGCATACGTATTTAAGGTTTGTTGTATCTCCTATCGTTTAGCCTATACCCTATAATCCCAACCAAAAATACCACCCTTAATTTGTTCATTAGACCATTATTGCGTTAAGCACTAGCAGGCAGCGATTAGACAAAAAATACATTGAAAACCCCCGACGGTCTCAATGTAAAAATATAAAAAAATATATTAAAATGTAATCCTAGTATCGTTAAATGCAGGATAATAGGCTTGAAGGTCTGGCCACACATAACAGCAAAGAGTCTGCAGCGTAGCTAAGTTGTGCGTCTTGCCTGTAGGGGGATGCGGGGCAATTTAATATTAAATTTGCAACTTTAAAATATCGTATTACAAAGTTTTAAATCTTCCTATTACTTAGCTCTAAAAACACCGCTGCTTATGGTTACTTTTTTACTAGTTTTAAAAACAAATTAAAAAAAAACTTAAAATAATATTTTACAGGCTTCATTTGATCTCGTACAATCAGTTTAAACGTGATAAACGTTGGGTCGCTTTAAACCATCTCATATGCATGGATTTGCAAAAGTTGCTAATGAACGTTTTAAAATAGCATGACGTGTATATCCACCTTTAAGTCATCCACGCATATTCAGTTTGAACTGTTCGGTTAAAATTTTTTACCCTATAAATTGTACTATCACTAGGTTTGCTTAATTTCGCAGTTTCTAAAAATATACCCATAGGCATTGGCTTTTAAAACAAAGTGAACGATTAGTTTAAGCATTTAGTTAAGATGCACAGTAGGGTGGTGATTTTTGATTTAGCTTTCACACCAAAGAAAATCTAAGTTTTAAAAGCGAATCGAAGAGAAAATATTGATTTTGTATACAGGGTTTTCAAAAACTAAAAACATGATTATTCTCCAAGAGTAAACTACCTGTCTTTTTAACATTTTAGCAGAATGTCATATGAAAAATTAATTTAGAATTATGTCTGTAATCCATAAAAACAATAATACAAAATTTTATTGAAACCAAATTTGACCAAAACTAGCGTTTACAGTTGAAAAATTGTGTTTTGTAGGAATTAAGAGAAAGCAGATGTTTGAAAAGCAAATTATAAAAGCTTTTTAGGTTATTTATTATAAAAATTTAAAATAATTAATTTTTGATAACTTCAAAATCAGTTTCATGAATCTTTTTGATACCCCTGTTACTTTAAAAAGTTATTCAAAATGCAATTCTTAATACATTTTTTAAATGATATTAGGCTTAAAAATGAAAAATAAAGGTAGTTTACTCTCGTAGAAAAATCATGTATTTAAAGTTTTTGCGAACCCTGTGTATAAAATCAACATTTTCTCTTCGTGAACCTCATTTTTCAACAAGCAAAATTTTTATAAAGAATTACTTTTTTCGAAAAATGAAATTTTTGATCTATTTGTCTTCTTGTTAACCTCATCCGTGAACAGTCTGTATATACAATATGCAAGCATTTGAGATGCCTGTAGTCATAAAAAAATATTTTTGCAAAATGTGCTTTAAGAAAATACTTTGATTAAATTTATGTAACCGAAAAATTCTACTTTTTAACATAATAATTTGCTTTGCCCAAGTGTTTGATAGCTATAAATTGATACGATCAGCCAAATCAAAAGTTTTATAGTCAGTACGTGGAAAGAAGACGGCTTGTTAGAAAATAACAAAATTTGTGTACGCTTATCTTATCAACGTCTTTAAAATAGTCTAATACAATTTTGTTAATGGGAAAGCCATTATTTAAAGGTTTACATAGAATTTGCGATGGACAGTCTGGGGATGCACCCTTGTCCTTACCCCGTAACATAAAAAATTATAATGATATCCGGGTAATAGGTGGCTGTTGGAAAAATAGATAGTTATTAAAACTTAAATAAATATAATAAAATGTAGGGTTGCAAAAAAATATTAAAAAAGCTGTTATAAATTGAATTCCAAAGCGATGTGAAAAATATGCACTCACGTCTAAGAACAGCCAAGTAACTTAGATTGACGTATTTTGTCCTAATGTGTTATAAAATTGTATACAAGATTTGGTACATGTACAAGGTCCGGCAATAGGATTGAACGGTTTAAATGGGCCACTGTGAAGGTACAAAAAATATATTTTGACTTATTGTTACTAAAACTAAAAGATTAAGTCTGGAAATTAATTAAAACACTTTTAGTTTGCAAAAATTACATTCTTAAGATGACCACCGCCTTCTTCAATGCACTGCTACAAATTGGAGTAGAAATGGCTCATATCACTCATGAGTAAATCTACGTTCGTGTTTATAGAATGAATCTCTTCACAATTTTTTTCTTTGAGTTAAGAAAGTGTTTGAAGACGCTTAAAAAACACTTTAGGCTTCAGATATCCCCACGGCCTTGTTGGACACTTAGCATGCACTGCAAATTAACTTCACGTCGAAAGTTTCTCTGAGTTTGCACAATGGACTGCGTCAGGATAAACGATTTCCCAGCAAAGATCCGTTGATTGTTTAGCCAATTTGCCATTGTACCACAAAATCTTCAACAGTAAACTTCAGTTTTATCATTATTTTACATTTGTCAAATAAACAATATTTCCATGGCAATCTTTTCAAAACATTTCAATCCTAGTGTTGGATCTTGTATATTTAATAAATTTCAAATACTATAATTAACACCAATAATCATTTAATCTAGTTTTTAAATAAAATACTTACTTATCATTTAATTTTTAAAGGTAAACCTTTAATTATCTTTTAACTTTTTGCTGCCAAAAAGTATTCTTTAATTTTTGGAAACAATTATACACAACAATTGGCTTGTAAGTCTGGAACGGCTGGGCCGATTTTTAAAAATAAAGTGACGTTAAGTAAGGTATCAAAGGACCTTTAAAACGCTACATGCTACATAACCCCATTTCTATCTGAAAAGAATGCTAGTGCTCCCTTGGCATCAAATAAATAAAGTAAATGCTTTACCTTTACGGAGTATGAATAAAATTGTAAGTAATGTTTGTTGCTTAAAAGTATAGGCAAATGCTCATGATGTGAAAGTATTTACTTTTAACGTATAAATAAAGTCAAACATTTGCTTACAAGTGCGGATAAGTAAATACTCGTACTTGTAAACAAAGGGTTGACTTTATTCAGACGTTTAAAGTAAATTCTTCCCTATTATAAGCATTTTCTTTTACAACAATTTTAGTTATACTCCGTAAAGCATTTTCTTAAAAATTTGTAAGCATAAACATTTGCTTCTTTTTATTCAAATAGCAAAATAATTCATTTTTTTGCAGTTTGACTCGCAGTCTTAAACAGATTTGAGTTCAGCGGGAAAACATATGTGAGAAAATCTTGTTTCTATACCCAGTAGTGTTCACCTTTTTTTATATTATTTTGGGGACCTGTGTAATCATTTTAATTTTTTTAGATGACAGAAAAACAAATTGCTGCTGCTGTTAAACTTGTAAGAAACATGTGTATGGGAAAAACGAAAGCTACACTAGGTATAATGAAAACTAGTATCTAGGCATGTAATGATGTGAACTTTATAATAAGAACCCTTTCAAAACCTTTTTAGGTAGGTTCCTTCTAAAAGTCTACAACAAATACTCATACCGCCATATAAGGAAGCGACGCTTTAACCCAGTCTGCCAATATTGATATGTTTCTATTTTTTGTCGGACAAGTTTATCACAATATATTACAAGCAATTTTTTAACATTCTACAAAAATGGTCATAGTTACAGTCACGAAACGATAAGACTCAAACACATGTTTCGGATATCGGACGGAGCGGGTTTTGTGACTGTTACCCTTACTATTTCTGACACAATGTTTAAAAATTACATGTAAAACACTGTGGTAACTACGTCCGACAAAAAAGTGACGCGTTTGTCCAGTCCGATACCCGAAACATGTCAAAATAGACAGGCTGGGTTAAGCGCCGCTTTCTTATATGAAGTTATAAATATTTGTGGGAAACTAATTAAAAGGTTTTAAGAGGGTTTTTATCATGAAATGCATTTCATTACTGGCCCAAGCACTAAAGTGGATTATTTAATAAGTTAAAAATAAAGGGTGTTTCATTTAGAGGTACTTTTTCTAGTATGTATTTTTGGATAGATGAGAGAATCCAAATTTCAAACTATTATGGTATTTGTGTTCAGTACTGTTTGACAATTTATCCTGTAAAGACTTAGACCCCGGCACAACGTCTAAAACTTGGTCAACTCTAGTATAAAAATAATTGTTCTTCGAGAAATATAATTCGTGCGCTTCGGGCAACGTATGGTCCAGATTATTGGCTGTACCATCATAAAAATTTGGATCCAGCACGTAGTGCAGAAAATAGAGCGGCAGTAGCTGCGAGTGTACGTGATGATTCTTAAGAATTAATTTGGCGCTCGTAAATTGGAGCTTAAGAACAGCCCATTTTAAGCGCGGTTAAGGCCAACATTTGAAAGCCATAATCTTCCAAAAATAAATGTAAGATATAGTTCTTCCGTATGATAATAAATATTACTTTAAAAAGTTTTTTATTTATTTTTTTTTAAAGTACCTCTTAAGGAATCACCCTTTACTTTGGTATAAAGTTGAAAAAATGTCTTAGGTTCGTTTTAATTTTTAGATTAAATTAATAATATGCATGTCGGTAATTGGAACACAGATTACAACACACAGGTATTGTAAAAGTTACTTTAATATGTCCTAATAAAATGGGTAAACAATGTAATATTCTGTGTGTCACAGGATAGTTTTTACAAGAAGGCAAATAAACCAAACATTTTTTTTTATTTTTACTTTGTATTTTGGAAAAACAGATCGCATGGCCCAAAACTAAAAACGACTTAGGGTAAAATAAAATTATGTATTTATTAGTTTTTGTCCATGCGATCAGTTTTTCCAAAGTGCCGTTTAAAATTTTAAATAATGTCTGTTTATTTGTCCTCTTGTAAGACCATTTCTGGGACACACTCTATATTATTAAATATAATTTACTATTTCAAAGACTATTAGAAAGTTAACAATATATTTTTTTAAGTTATTAAATTGTATATTTGTTTTTACATTTATAAATGACTTTTTAAAACCCACAACTTAGAGAATAAAGTTATTAATAAATCTAAAAAGTTAAATAAAATATTAGTGTTACGTATAATATGTAACTATTATTAAGGTAAAACTTTTAAAATTTTATTTAACCATAAAATTTTTAAAATTATGTTTATATGTTTTTTAGTGTTACATGTGGTGCTGTCTAAACACCTACAAATTGGTAAGTATAGTACATTAGGCATTAATAACATATTTGTTATCGTATTAACTTGATAGTCGAAGATTCAAGTAGAAAACGACCTGCAACCATCTGTTTACTGGATAAAAACTATTTTATAATAAATATAGTATTTTAGTAAAGGTACTGCCACAGGTTTGCTTAAAAAATATATTTAGGGCTATATTTAAATTAAAATATTACCCCAAAATTTTTGACATACCCTGTATATTGGCATTTTTTAAATTTTAAATACCAGTACTAATAAATAATTTTTTTCTCTTCAAATATATTAAAAATTTTAAATTTTAAAAATACATATTTATATTAACTGGACTTTACTTAAGGCTACATTTAAATTAAAAATTTAGTATAAATTTTTTTGTCATACCCTGTGTAGGGGCAACCCCTATTTTTTTTAATTTATTTCAAGGTTGGTTAATAAAATATTTATTTTTAACTAATACAGAATGTACCAAGAAATTGTAATAATTTTTTTAAATTTAAAATACTTTCATGGCTTTATTCATGATATTGTAGAAAAAAATAGTGGTATATTGGAAAAGTAAAAAGCCATTATACAGGGTAAGTCAAAAATTACTTCGAATATTCTAAAAACAGTATGAATTGTTTTTTAACAATAGATGATGCCATTCAAAGAAGGGCTGTTCGTCTTATTAATGATCCTTTACTTACTCAAAGATTTCCTTCTCTAGCCCATCGTCGAGCTTGGGGAGATCTATCGCTCTTCTATAGATACTTTTACGACTTTTGCTCCGACGAATTGTCAAATATAGTCCCTCCTCTTGCAGTTCCCAACAGAGAAACTCGTGGTGCCGCGCGTATGCATCCCTATACAGTTCAATTGGACAGGCCCCAAACTTTCTATTTTGTTCGTTCTTTTATCCCTAGAGTTTCTAGACTGTGGAACCTGATGCCAGCGGGGGTCTTTCCTTCCCCCAAATCTTCAAGTTTTTAAGTCCCGTGTTAACAAACTTCCTCTTACCCTGCTTAAGACACCCACGGTACGTTAGTATTTAGGCTTTCAGCCTTCGTAGATTGTCCAAAGACAAAAAAATAGATTAAATATCTCGTCCCAATTTTTTAGATGGATGAAAGTAACCATCTTGATCGACAATTAGCTGAATCACAACTTAATCAGCTTCCAGAAAGTCTTCAAGACTATGTTGTTAAATGTTTGGACAAATGTGAAAATGCAGGTAAATCTGATTTAATATGTTTTGGTTTTAATTTAATTTATTTATAAGATGTATTTTTATTATTCAAAAAACAAAAAACCCACAGACACCATCACAAACCGTTAATTAAAACAGTTCTTGGCAAAGCAACAAGCACAAAATATACATTAACTTTTTTCTTTTTAAATATAATATGTAACTAGGTATATGTTTTTTCTTCTAGCTACTAATTTGGATGACAAATGTGTAGCTGCTTGGGAATATGCCAGATGTATGTACTTTTGTGATCCAGAGGTAATTGATACAAAAATGAATACATTACTTTATAATAAATTTCTATGCAACAAATATTGGTAACGCAAATATAATATACAGGGTGTCAATTTAAACAGATACCTCAACGAAGACTATTTAAGTAAACAGGTATTGAAATATCGGTCAGAAAAGCAACAAAAAAGGATGAATGTGTTATTTTTATGTTTATATATTTTTTAGTGTTACATGTGGTGCTGTCTACACACCTACAAATTGGTAAGTACAGTCAATTAGGCACTATCACATATTTGTTATCGTGTTAACTTGATATTCAAAGTAGAAAGATTCAAGTAGGAAACGATCTGCAACTTTTTGTTGGTCAAAACAGAAATGTTTACATACAAGTATTTATGTTAGATTGTCTCTTTTCCTTACATTGCCAATGTGTTATGTTATTTAGCTGATTCTGTATATGAGGAGTGACTTATCAAAACGCATTTTGTCAAATCTAGGACAAAAATGAGTTTGAAGTGGCTCTGAACTCATAAAGGCACGATGCAGGCATACCCATATAGAGAAAATCTGCCATACGCATCAAACCGCATTATGTCCTGACTTTTAACCAATTCATCATTATGTTGTTGTTGTTTGTCTTTTTACACGTGCTTTTTCGTTTAAATATAAGTAAAGTAAAAGCACTTTTGTTGTTTATTAACGTAATAAAACATGAATCTTTATCAAGATGTGTCGGTAGGTGATCATAGTGAGGGTTCACGGAAAAGGATAAAACGAAAACATAAAAGAGAACAAGAATATGAAAATAGGTAAGTAAATAAACATGTAAAGTGTGTATTTGTATGTGTGTGAGATGGTGTATAAGTGTAAGTTTTTAAGTTTTCACAATATTCTACCCTAATATAATTATAAAAAAGGATGTTACTTATGTGTACGAACAGTGGTTGTATTATAGACCTATCATTTTATTAGTACTTCCCAGTTTTTTTTTTTCTTTGCAAATATAAAGACAAGGATCCACTACTACATAATTTTTATTCTCCTTGCCAACACAGGGAGGGCCGATTTGGGTGTGTTAGCATTCCGCAAAATGTTCTGGCAAAAGCAAAAAGGACTGTTTTTTTAAGCCAGATAGAAGAGAGCAAGACAAGAGATTATTATTTTTGATGGATGTAAAAATACCTCTGCGTAGTCGTCCTCGAGGTCCAGTACGAAAAAAACAGCGTCACACTATTGCGGTAAAGTACTTTGTTATCTGCACAAAATGAAAAACTGTTTGTTTGTTCAAAGTTTTTCCAAAAATTGTTTAATATTGGTCAAAGAAGATTAAACACGATTGCAGAAGGTATAAGAACTGGAACAGGTGTGATAGACAAGAGAGGGGGATCGCAAAAGTATCAGGTTTTCTGAAAAGACATTAAAAGTGAAGGAATTTATTTCAAAGTTAAAAGCATGTGACAGCCATTATGGTAGGAATAAGAGTAAGAGACTTTATCTGCCTTCTACCCTTAGTGTAAACAAGTTATTTCAAATGTACAATGATAGCGTGGACGAAAACCTTAGGGTTAAAAAGACTTTTTTGCAAAAATCTTCTCAACGAAATTTAACTTGGGTTTTGGGTCACCGGCTTGTGATACTTGTAGCTACTGTTTAAGAACTAGATCTGAGATACAATCCTGTGCAGACGGGCAAGAAAAGCAACATTTAATTGCCTGTTTTGCTATACATAAGGCAAAAGCTAAGGCTTTTCATACCCTGATGAAGACTAAACCCTACGGCAGTGTGACGTATGTGTTTGACTTACAGCAAGTCCAGCCTTTACCCAAACTTACTATTGGAGAGTATTTTTATGCACGCCAGGTATCTTTTTATTGTTTTTGCGTAACAGATGTCGAAATGAAACATCCGGAGTTTTATGTATGGGACGAAACACAGGCTGGTCGGGGATCTGAGGAAATAAGCTCAGCATTAACCAACTTTTTGCAGTTGGATGATACCATTAACACCATTCGGCTCTTTGCAGATGGTTGTGGTGGTCAAAATAAGAACCAACATGTCATGCACGCTCTTGCCTATTGGTTGCTTAAAGAGTCTCCGCAACACGTAGAAAATATAACTTGTTACTTTCCGGTGCGCGGCCACTCGTACTTACCAGCGGATAGAGTCTTTGGCCAAGTTGAAAAGAAACTGCGAAGAGTTGAAGAAATTCTTGACCTTAATGAATACCACAAAATTTATAAAGAAGTTGCAGATATCAAAGTTTTAGGAGCCGATTGGCATATAAAAGATTATAAAGGTTTGGCAAAAGTTCTCAAAAAAGTTGAAGGAATAAGTGAAATGAAAAGGATCTTTCTTCAAAAATTGAGAAGTAATAAAGGGATAAAAATTAAAATTAAAGTAGAGCCTACATATCGGTATGACGACATCTCAAAACAGTTTTTATCAATTTGCCAAAGAGGTTATAGCTTCAATAAAGACTTGAAAGTGCGTTTCGTTTGATCCCTCACTAATAGGATAAAACCGGAAAAGAAGAATGACATATGTATGCTTTTAGAAAAAAGATTTGGATTGAATTGAGAAGAAATTATTCCATTATCCACTTTTCTTTTTTACAATAAGGTGTTTCAAGAAAACTTGGAGGTAATAGACGACGCTGACGATTTGGATGAAGAGTGTCTTTGTGTTGAAGAAGAAAAGTAACTAAGGCATATCTAAAATATAAGAATAAAGCCTTCTGTTTTTTTTTAAAATAAATCAATCTTTCTCCTGCTTTAAATTTTATTAAAAACTCCTAAATAAGATTTACGTTTTTATTTGTTGTTGAAAGACTAATAAAAAAAAACTAAAATAATAAATCCTAACTATAAAACTGAAAAATTGGTAATGTTTTAAATTCCAGATTTCTCACGAGAAATGCATCAAAATCGATTTTGTCCTATATGATGAATCAAAGCGCATTTTGTCGTAGCATTTTATTACTTTTTTAAGAAACATCTGCTATTTTGTATTTAAAAAGTCATTTTCTATATCTGCCGATGTATAAATCTGGATTTTACTCATTAGTTTACTCCAAACCATTTTGGTTTAGCTGTAAATCGTTTTTGCTCATTATTGAGAAACTGGATTTAGGTGACATAATGCGTTTTGATAAGTCACTCCTCATATCTTTAAATAGTATACAACAATTAACAACAACTACAAAAGGAAAATGCTGGAATTTTACAGTTCTTTCACAACTGTTGAAAGCAATTTCTTAACTTTGTAGTAACTTTATTTTTAACAGAATCCTTAGAGCAGGATAGGTTAAATTCATTCGGTATATATAGCAATTAAAATAACTCATAATTCGATTTACAGGTCCGTTCAAACTTATATCAGTTCAACTAATGTTTACAACAAATGGGTCAAGTAGACTCGTTCTTGTGGAGAAAACTCTAAAATTAATCCAAGGTAGAAGGTCAGAGGAGTTTATTATGTTATTAAACAGCTGTGACCGAACATTAGAGCAAGTTCTAATCGGCGCATCTCCAAGCTATCTATACCTACAATATTTAGTCCTTTTTGGTATGATAATAATGATTTGCCTATCTTCAACTTGAAAAGCAAGTAATTAACAAACTTAGACTGTTCCCGCTTGATTTCTTTTATGTAGGTGTTATAACAGGGATTCCAAACTATACTACAGTACTTTAGAGGACTTCTAATCAACACAATATTCATTAGAACAGTAACATTTCTAAACTCCCAACATTATCTTATAACGAAGCCCAACATCCTGTATGCCTTTACGATAATGTTATCTATGTGATGAATAAATCTAAGCTCATAATCAAAAATTACACTGACGTTAGATTATTTAAAGACATTATGTTCTTTCCACGCCAGCTTACGAAATTCTCTATACTATTCTCTAAACAGTCATTCAAGCTTGAAATAGTTCTGTAGATCTTTTAAATGGTTGCAAATAACAAGTAGAAACAATGATCAAAAATGGAAGGCAAATTATGAAGAAATATTAAAACTAGAACAGGCTCGAGGTGAAAAGCAAGAGGAACTCCAGAATTAATCAGTAATTTATATGAGAGACAATTCTGAAAGTTAACATACTGCATCAGACCACAAACTGTTTATCCAGGAAAGCAGTGGATCACCTATTCCATAGTGCTAAAATTTTTGAAGTAAAATGTAATAATCAATACTATTGAAAGCTTTTTGGAAATCGAAATAAATGACAACTTGCTAACTTCTATCCAATGCAGAAGACAAAAAATCGGTGTAAACACATAGATCCGTTTGGCACGATCTACCACCAAAAAAGCCATGTTGTCTTTCGAAGCCTGTATTTTTAAACAAATTAAACAAATCTCAGTAAACATGGATTCCAGTACTTTAGGTATGCTTGATAGGTCTAAAATAGGACGATAACTTGCTATATTCGATTGATCGCCATCCTGCAAGAGGGGTGTTAAAATAGCAGATGGAAATACACCGAAGTTCAAAGAAGTTTAATAAATTAATGTAAGCGGCATAGCCAGTATCGAACTGCAGTTCATTAAAAAGACAAGAGGAATAATATCCATGCTGGTGCCCTTACTTATGTTTAAATTAACCAACTTCTTAAAAAACTTTTAAAAATGCAATTAAATGGCCTTTTAAAAGAGATGTTATCCAACTTCTTTTCTTATTTAGAATTTTAGGGGTTGCTGTTACCACTCCTAGAGAGTTAATTTAGTTTAATTGAAATCTGGCGTTAAAAGTGTTTCCCTTAAAAACAAAATTTACGAGGTTTTACATGTTTTTAGATTTCCCATAGATGCCGACATATTAAAAGTGGTACCTTTTTAAATTGACACACTGTATTTTTTTTAACTAGATCATTGCAACAATTTTATGTCTTTAATATTTATTTTTTTAGAAATACTTTTTACCATGAAGATAATTAAAGAAGTAGCACAACAATAGTAAAGTAAAAAAGAAAATTTTAAAAATTGTTAAAAAATATTTGTAAAAATTTTTAAATAGAATTCTGTAAAACCTTAGGATTCTTTCTTTCTATACAGGATGATCAGTAATAGTAGTACTTTTCTACGGATAATGTATAATCAAGGGAACCACAATGAAACATCGTTTTTTTTATTGCAAAAAACTTTTTTAATGGAAGTTCCTGTATACACTATCACCATTTAAAAGATTTATCAAGTACCTTTAGGCCGACTGCACACATTCTACTTTGAATCGGACGATCTGACAGATTATCTGAAGATTGACTGATTTTTGATATGTTTGATGTGAAGTCTGATCCAATATCTATATGTCCTTATTTTTTTCTATAACTAAAAATGAATATTGTATTTCAATCATCAAGTTATATTCATTTAAGGCATATTAGAAATACCTTAATAGGTGACAGCAAGTAAATAGAATATTTTATAAAATATTTTTTTCTTTTTTGCACGTTATAATTTATATTTTTGTTCATAAAACTGTTTCGTTTAATTAAAAAATGCTAAAGGTGGTGAAGTTTATAAATGAACCAGTCTATTCAAATTTATATTTTTATAACCCTATATTTATAAACATAGGATAATTTAAATTTAGCGAAATAACGATAATTTATTATTTTATTCTTTAATTTTTTTAAAATAAAGTATATACAAATATATTACAACAAATAATTGAGGTATAAGTGGTTTTTTAATAACATAATATTATTTAAAAAATAACGCATTCTTTTAACAACTTAACAGTTTTAGGCGGTTATGGTGTTTTACAACTTATACGACAAACTTTAGGGGCTTATTCTAAACTAAAAAATATAAAAAGCATAAAAATTTGTTCTAAACATCTTAGTTTTCAAACTACAGGGTGTTAATTTTTTTAAAGAAATATGGTTTTCTTATAATAACTTTTATACGAATTAGGATATTTTCAAAAAATTTGGAGGACGCCTTCTATGCACCAAAACAACAAATTGTTTTTATAAAAAAAAATGTTACGCCACTGCACTTTTCTGAAATAAGAAATATTTTTAAAATTTTCATTAGGTTTGGAACAAATTTTATCTCCTGACTTTTTTATTTGATGCACGGAACCATTACTCCGCACGTTCATTTTGTATGGATATTATTAAATTCTACAGTAAAAAATTACCTTCGATATTTTATTCTTTAATTAGATAGGGACTTGATCATGCCGAGAAATAGTTTTTATTTATTTACGCGGAAACCCTGCATCATAAAAAAAAATATTAAGAGACCAAATTTGATTTAAACTTAATGGGAAATAAAAAAATATTTTTATTTTAGAAAAATGCAGTGACGTACCTTTTTTTTGTTAAAAAATATAATTTACCTTGGCCTCTTATGGACGACACTGGTAATATTTTTTTGAATGTTAAAAAATGTGTTTTGGTGCATAAAAGGTGCCCCCATATTTTTGTAAATATTTTACTTGGTATAAAAGTTATTACAAAAAAAATATATATATATATATATATATATTTTAATTTTTAACACTCTGTAGTTCGAAAACTAAGATGTTTGGGACAAATTTTTGAAGGAATTTTTTCATATTTTTTAGTGTATAATTGGCCCTTAAAGTTTGTCGAATAAGTTGTAGAACAACCTGTATTTTGCGACGTACGAGGTTTTTTAGTTGATTAAGAAATCCTAATTTTTGCTTTAAAATAGGCCCTTTAACTATAAAGCGACGATTTTATTTCATATTAATAATATAATTTTTTTTTATAAAATTTAAAAGGTTAACATCCTTTTAACCGCAAAACGTTTAAATTTTAAAGCTAATTACATATGTATGTGTATAAGGGTTTATATTTTATTTATGTAAATTATTATTTGTTTATTTAAAAACCCTGTTGCCAAATAAATATCATTTACCATATATTTATATATTTATTATAAAATTCTATAAAAAGTCTTCTAGATAAATTACGTTTTAAATAAACAATATTGTTTAGTGAATCCGATATCATTTTTTCTGGAAAGTTAATTCTCTTATCAACTTTTCCTTCTCTGCACTTCCAAGTCTTTAGCGGACATAGAGGGTAAAATAAGGGTGTTTACTTTTCCCTTATCGAAAATCCCGTCAAATATTGACCCACGTAGAGATTAACAGAATCAGCAATCAGGTCCTTCACTGATTGCATCACAAATGACAGAATTATGTGACCAGTGTCAGCAAAAATTAGAACTTTGAACTATCCCATTGATTGCTACAGATTGATAGGATTAACGGAAATAAAAGCGGCAAAACCTGTCAAAAAAACTTCTTTTGGGTTTTTATATTTAAAATTGTTTTGACTGTATTATAAAAAGTACCAAGTATTTTATAAATACAAGGTATCTCTAAAAGGTGCGAAAAAGTTACCACAAATTCTTAAAGCCAAAATATAACTTTCTAACCCAACTTACCTTTATCCAAAAGTGAATGATTTTAAAGATATAGGGTTAAAAAAAAATTCTGGTTTTAGTCTTTTGTAAACAGATTTGTTACTTATAGGTGTATTGTCACAATATTTGGCTAGGGGAGATAAAAAGGTAAAAGGTAAGAAATTAGAATCTGTATGTACCTTCTAAATACACATTCTTATTCTTTAACATATTTTGCTTAAAAAAGGTAATTGGTAAAATGATTTACGCAGCTGTTTTTGAAATATCTGGATAAAGGAAAGCTTTTGCTTATGGCAATATCTGAGGTACAGTATTTCAGAACTAGACGATAATCCTTAGGTGATATTTTAAAGAACAGTTTAAACAACCTATGGCCTAAATGGCTTAACTTATGAGATACATCGAAAACAAATTTATTTCTTTCAAACTTTACCACCCTGTATCTCAAAAAATAGGGTATTTATTACAGAGGTTTACAGCTTAGTAAGGTTTTTTACTTTTTTCTTTCCTGACCAGTTCTAAATTATTTTTAACCTTTTTCAAAAGTTAAACTTTCTTTTCCTTAAAAATAAATATCATTTTAAACCCCGTTTAGTTTATAATTCGTTTGGTTAATATATTAAAATACCTAACAAACACTTTGTATATTTAAACACTTAAGTGTTTTTATAAATTACGTAAGACAAACATTTTTATATTTTTTCTAATAAAAAATAAAGTAAGTAAAATTAGTTTAAAGTGTTATTTTTGCTTTTAATTTTAAATATCGTAATGTACAGGGTGTCTCTAAATGGTCTGTACAAAATGCTACCATTGACTCCTTGGGCCAAAATATCCGATCCCATGTAATCTACCGTAGTCAAAATGTTGATCATTTGTGAGATACAGGAAGTTAAAGTTTCTATTTTATTTTGATTATTAATAAATGTTTTATTTAGAATTAAACATAAGTCTGGTATAAGGAGATTTTAAAACTAAGAAATCGAATGCTACTCATATTCTTGTTTTTTTTGCCTCGATATATTATGATCCTGATAGATAATTTTTATTCTTTTACATTTTTTGCAAAAAAGTATACTTGATAAATATTGCTTTGAGCAACCGTTTCTGAGATATTTTGGCATAAACGTTTTATTTCGCATAAAAAAATCTTTCAATTCCTTTATATTTTATTTATGCCATCGGCGTTTCTCTAAAAGGTCGGCACAAATTATAACTGCAAATTCTTGACGTCAAAATACAATAATTTAACCTAATTTTGTTTAGTTTAAAAGTTAATCCTTTGCCAGATACACGGTCTCCAAGTAAAAAAATCATAGAAAATTTGACACCTTGTATCTTGCAAACTAGCAGCCAGTCGACTAAGGTAAATTGCATAAGATCGTTATATTATGGTTCAAATTTTGAACAGAACTTTTGAACACTTCCCGTCAGCCTAGATAAAGCGTGAAGAAATGCATTGGAAAAAATTTGTATGAAATAAAATATTTAATCTGCAATTTCTTTTAAACGGTTGCTCGTAGCGATATTTATCGTGTACAATTTTTTATGCAAAACAAACAAGATAAAAAAAATTACCAAAATTAAAATATACCAAGGCAAAAAAGTTATAACACTTGAAACCTAAACAAAGGACTGCAGGTGACTGCCTCTATATTTTATAACAAAAAAATTAGCATATTCCAAATGCCTACTCTAAAAGACCTGTTAACACTGAATTTTGTAAGAAAATCGTATATTAAATAACATATTTAAATAACACTAAAATAAAATAAAAACACTAAAATTTAAAAAATGTTTAATTCTAAATATAACATTTAGAAATAAATAAAATAAAATAGAAACTTTAACACACTGTACCTTGCAAACAATCAACTTTTCGACATAAAGTAAATTGCGTTATGTCATTGTATTTTGTTCCAAGGAATTTATAGTAGCATTTTGTACAGACCTTTTAGAGACACCCTGTAGGAAAAAATACATACAATTTTCTTAAATACAAAATATAAAAATACATGCTAATAATAATAATAAAAATTCCCTGGCGATAATTTCCACCTTTTATGTGACTGTGTCAATACAATAAAGATTATTTAAATTTTTATTTTGTTTTTTTATAATAAAATTGTACCTTAATTAAGAGAATTTGTGGTTAAAAAAGACAATTTATTTTGGGTTATAAAACAAGATAGTACCATATAGTTAAAAGTGTCAAAACAAAAATTAATATAAAAGTAATAAATCTTTCTTAGAATAACTTGAAAACTACCTAAAAATAGTACATATCGTTCACCATTTTGTCGATAATAACCCTCTATAAAATTTATACACCTCGTTCTTTTCGAAAAGGTTTATAGAAAATTTCTGCCAGTGCGTAAAAACCAAACGGTCTAAAGTAACAGCGAGACAGATGCCCCATCCTATCTGGAATGTCTACATGCAGGCATTTTTGTCTCATCTCTACCTGCTAGTGTTTAATACACCTAAGGTTAATTTGATTGTATCGAGCTGGCACGACGTATATTATTTGCTTGGTTACTGTTTTGGCTATTTTAAAAACTAGACAATTGATGATAAATGATTTTGGTCATGGGTGTAGTTAGTTAAAGGAGGTAGCTATCCACCTCCACCCCTTCCAAACTTGGTATAAACTATATTAATCATTTACTGGTAGAAATAAAGTTTTTACCTATGCTATAGTGGTTGAGCAATCTTAGTTTTTTGATATATATATATTTTTTCGGCCAATTGCCTTGCAGAAACGTGGCGTGAGCAAAAAACAAAAAGTGTTTTATATTTTAAAATAATGCAAGAGAAGAACTTACCCGGTTAGACCAGTGTTGCCAGTATTTTGAACTACGGCGTCGCAAAATTATTCATAAAAAGTCGCCCAAATCGCCCAAAATTTTGGGATGCCATCTAGTACCGAATAGTAGTATCACCGAGCAAGATATAAATGGTTTCCTTAGACATGGTGCATAATTTATAAACGTTTTAAGTATGGAGGGTAGAAGGAAGAAGTACCTTCTGAATGTCTTAATAGGAAGGGAGCAAATTAAGGTGGTGCCACAGTAGTAAGTGGAAAGATTTTAACCAAGGATGAAAAGAAAACAATTATTAGAGTTAAATACAAAATGTAAAAAGAAAAGAAATAATCTTTTCACTTGCTACTTCCAATGGACAGTTTCAACTTGTCATTCACCTGACGGCCCGTGGTATTGCTTTAAATGCAATTACGAAATTGCCAAGCAACAAACTTTCATACAATTGAAATATTTTGCCGGCAAAAATTTCTCTGCTATGATATTATATATGAATAAATTTTTTGTCATCCAAAATTGTTCGAAAATGTCAAACTAAATTATCAGAAAAATTCTTTGTTTTTGGCTTTAATCTAAGTTTTCCAGGAAATAATCTACTTGGATACCACTCGACCTCGAAATTCAAATCGTTTCATGGACATAATTAATTAAAAAAACCTCGATCACTTTGCAGCCTCGTGCTATTAATAAATTATTGTACATTCAATAATTTTCCAAGCACAATTATGTTCAAAATACATTGGGTAGTTTAATCGATTAAATTTATAGTTTTTGCGGTATAATATATGAATATAATTATTACCAAAAAAAAACGCTTTTTTTAAATCAAAAAATGTATTAATCTGACATTATTTCTAAAATTTGATTAACATCTTCTTCTTCATTTTCAGTATGATTGGTTTCATCACCTGAATGAGTTTTTCCATATATACCACAATTAAATAATTCATGCATTTTTTTGTTGATGAAAAATGTTTGCAACAAATACTGCGATTCTTAAAATAAGTTCGTATAGTCAGGATAGCGTCTAATGTCTCAAATATCATTCGATTTCTGATTTTACTTTTGACTATATTCATTATCGAGAAGACTCTTTCAACCACGGCATTACTTAGTGGTAGGCATAATAGGTTTAACACGAATTGGGATAATTCCTGAAATAAGGGGTCTCCTACAGCGTTTTTAAAATCGAAAAGAAAGGACCAAAAAGTATGGGATCATCTGGAATCTCAATGTTCTCAATAGACACAGCTTTGTCTTTAAATTGTAATTGAAACACTTCTTTTAAAGGTGGTCTCTGTGGTGATAAACAAATTGCAGGAGATAAATTGTGCAACATGCTTAGGGTTTTAAAATTCTCTGAAAGTCTTTCTAAAAGTTCATTAGAAAGAGTTTTCATAAAGGCAAAGCATTTTTGTTTTATTATAATTATTTGCTCATATGTAATCTTACATGATTGTAAAATCGAATCAAATTGAAATCCGAAATCAACGTCTTCCATTTTAAGGTAAGCTAATTCATTTCTTATGGCACTTAACAGCTTTTCTATTTTAATATTAATTTCGGAAATGTGGTCAAACATAAACCCGGGTTTTAAAACTCTTCTTAATATATTTAAAACTAATGATAACAGGTTTTCGTAAACCTTAAAAAAGTCAGCACCCGTGCTTTGAAAGAGTACATTTGTTGCTGTCAGTTCTTTTAAAATGGGCTTCAAAAATGACAGATAAACAAACGTAGTTTCGTCCTTGTACATACCTTCTAATTGTCTGGATGTGTAACATTTTTCTATGTTATTAATAGTAGTAAAATGAGTTTTTAACTCAAGATATTGTTCCAAAATAATGTCTATGGCTCTTTATCTGGACAACCATCTAGTTTGAGCCAACTGAACTATTTTATGCTGGGTACGATTTTCATGAGTGTTAATTAAATCAAAAACTTTTTGTAATGATCGCGTCTTATTGGGCTTAAATTAAACCAATTGTATGTTTCTCTTACTAGAAATTCCACACTTGCTGGCATTTCGTTGGAAGCTTTCTCTGCACATAGGTGAATTGAATGGCAGACACATTTTATTAACTGTAAATGAGGAACATTTTCCTTTAACAAAGTATATAGTGAGTGATTTTTACCACAAAGATTGCTAGCACCATCAGTCCCTATGCCAATTAATTTCTCAACATTTCACTTATGTTTACGTAAAAAAGTCATAATCAGTTCATAAAGATTGACAACTGTAGCTATTATTATTGGAATAATACCCACATATTCTGTTGCAATCGTTTTCCTTCTTTGACTGAAATATCGTATGCAAACACATAAGTATTTATTCACCGAGATGTCAGTTGATTCATCTAATATAAGGGAGTAATAAGAATTTGAATTTATTATATCATCAATTATTTCCTCTCTTAATGCTGGTGTTAGGACTCTTTTAATAAGCAATGTGCACTTTGTTCTGTGCAGTTTGAGATCATCTAAACTACCATTTCCTACCTGTTTTAATACATCACACATATGATTCATATTTTGCATTGAACTATGCATTGCTATAAAAGTAGCAAGTTATCAGATCCCGTTCTTTCTGTGTATTGGTCAACACTAAACTTGAAACACCAACCTGTTCCAGTTTTTGGTTTTTTGCTGGTGTTTGACACTTTTTTCTGTGGGCTAATGATTTTGCGTGCTTCTCCAAATCTGTTTTGTGTGCTCTTAGTTCACACTGGCATACCTTACATTTTGCTTTGTCGTCCGTCTTACCAGGTTCCAACCAGCCTAAAATATACATAAATTAGTTTTTAGGACATGACTAATAAATGTCTGTTTTACCTTTGAATATTGGCAATGATTGCCATTCTTTTCTGTACTTCTTTGCGTATTTAGCATTTTTTCCCATTGTATTGTCACAAACTCCAATAAAAATTAGCAAGAAACAAACGTGCAAAAAACGGTATTTCCAGAAATACTTAGCTTACATAAATACCAATCGCTTGCTCATAAAATATAAAATTACTAATACCTTTTTCTATTTCTATTCAAAATACAAGTGAGCACCAAGTATAATTATCTCTTATTAACCTCATAGACTAAAACAGGACGTCGATATATTTAGTCCACGCCAGTTGTACCAATGCAAAAGATTGGTGGAGCCATCTATCGACATACCATAACACTCATGGCAAGGGATTGCATCATTAAGGTGTGAATCTATGTTCGTTGATCGTGACTATAAATGTTATTATAATCTCCCGATTTAGCCCAAATTGCGACCACTCGAAATAAAAAATAGCCCAAAAATTGGCACGTCGCAAAAAGAAAAATATGGTCGTAAAAGACCTAATACAAGTAGCCCAATTTGCGAGTTTGCGACTATACTGGCAACACTGGGTTAGACAAGATTTCTTATCTAGGCCACCCCTAGCACGGACTATAATTTTCATAGCATCTATTGCCCATGCTTTTAAAACATACATATGTTAAAAAATAAATTTTTATACTAGTTTTATTGCGTTATACAATTTTATTTGACAAATGGCAAAACAAAACTATGATAATATACTCGCAAGTTATCAAAATGGAAATTTTCCAATATATCGGTAACGCGAACTCTCGCAGCAAAAATAAAAATGTAATTTCATAATGCAAGATACTGTGCTGTATAATATATTATGTTTTGCAATTTTTCCTTCCTATATACCTATAAAACTAGAAATTCGTGGCTTTATTGAAAAGCTTTTATAGGAAAAATGTATTGCCACATCTAAAGATCAGAGACGTGACAACATTTATTATTATATAATTTTAAAAATCGTATAAAGAATAAACGCCTTCTACTTTAGGGTACATTTTAAGTAAACATTAAAAAATTTTAAATTCCTACAATCGTCCGAAAGTTATCATTAAAGCTACAACATGTCCAAGATAAAAAGGGGTAGTATGGGCATTTTAAAAATGGTAAGATATTGAAAGTCGGTTAAATGAGAACAAAGTTAAGGTTGTATGTGCCTGACATTATTCTGTTTAGAAATTTAAACGTTTTGAATATTGCCGGAGATATTCGAAAAAAGACGGAAAATTGAAAATAAGTTTTCTCTTTTCTGGTTTTATTTATAATCAGATTCTAACATAAATTGTTGCAACTCTTTCTGCTCTATCCAATGGTGATGTTTTATTTGAAATGCGACGTTTTGTTTTCGTAAAACTATCATTAACTTGATGTTTTATTATTTTATACGGTACTAATATTTTAACATTAAATTTAATAAGCCGATTTAAATACAAATTTAATAATTATTTGTCACAAATTTATTAAATTTTAATTGGAACTTGAACTTTTAAAAATTTTGAAAAAATAAACAATTAACTTAACTAAATAAATCTAAATCTAAATAAACCAAGTAGAACTTAACCAAACTCCCTAGCATCACTAACTTACATTTTTTTATACAGTCCTGATATTTTATTATTGTAATTTGAAAGCCAATTTTATTTCAAATTAACATTGTGGTTTAACCGTAATACTAGCCTGTATTTCTCAGAATTGGGCAAAAATAATAAGCTTAAATTTTAAATTAATTTATTAGTTTAGTGAAAACAGTAATAACCCACTTTAAAATGCACGAATAATAAATGATTAAATGATTTACTTATGCAAAACCAATTTTAATACGAAACTTGCTTTCGCTTTTTTCTAGTCAGATCAATATAAAGAAAGTGCGTATATATTATTGAATAAAGATAATTGTGTAGCATCAATTTTAGTTAATTTAAATAACACAACCAAGTGTTATTTGCTAGATACTGAAGTATCTTCAGGAAAACTAAAAATCAACTAACTTATCACCTTTTTTGTTTTACAAATAATAAATACACCAGCTACTTTTGTCACTCATGACACAAATGTCAAACTATTTTCAGTTTGCGATACTAAAAAGCCTAAATTTGGAATCACTTTTAATTTAAATATGAGTTAATTTTTAATTTTTATTTTTTTACTTAAATTTAACTTGACAACGGTGGCAGACTTGTCACCGAAACGTCGTGTTTTTTTAAATTTTTTGGCTTTTGGGGGTTTTTCTTTCATTTTGTTTCAGGCGACCGTCCAGTTCATAGGCGTCAATAGGGCTAAACAGGGTCAGCTCGTATATCCCATTCTTTCCAGGCGTGTTACCAACAAAAAGACCATCCAGATAAATATAACCAACAAAACATATTAATTAATTTTTAACTGTAATTTATTTGAAATATAAAAAAGCTTTAAAAACAAATAAATTAATATTTCACTTAAAAATTATCAAAAATGTTTTGCTTGTTAGATTTACCTGTATAAAAAAAAGCTAAAACAAGTTCCGTATAAAAATGGTTATTGTAAAAGTAAAGTATTTGATCATTTTTATTTGTGCATTTTTATGTTATTATTTGTTTACTAAACTAGAGTATTAGTTGAAATGAAAGTTTAGTATTCTTACTGAATTCTGAGAAATACAGGTCTGTTTTATGGTTAAACCATAATGTAAAATAAAAATAAAATTGGCTTTGAAACGATAATAAAATATTGAAACCGTATTTTAAAAAATTTTAGTAATTGATGCTAGAGGGGTTTGATTAGGTTTGCCTTCGTTTATTAAGGTAATTTATTACCTTAAAATGTATTTTCTTCAAATTTTTAAAAATACAGATCCGTATTAAAATTAAACCTTAATGTATGGTCCATCATTAAGTTTATATTTCAATTGACTTTTAAATTTTGATAAAAGAATATCAGGACCGTATTACAAAAATAAAGTAGATGATGATCCAACCAAAAGGAAACGTTGCATTTCAAATAAAACAAGACCATTGAAGAAAATAGAAAACGTGACAATGCAAAATTGCAATTGATTTTAAAATCTTATTTTTAATAAGACCAGGAAAACAATAAACTAAACTTTTAATTTTTCGTTTTTGTTTTTCGGATATGTCCGGATATACTCGGAATTTAAAAATTTTCTAAACAACATATTGTTAGGCCAATAAAACCTCCACTTTGTTCTCATTTTCCCTACTTCGTATCTTTTACCATTGGAAACGTTGTATAGTTGTATGGATCAAATCTTTAAAATGTATAAAGTTTTTTATGAGGAAATTTATTTTTACAATTTTCTGGAATTTATTTTTAATAAGGTTATGGAAAAAGAGCATTTGTCTTTTAAAGTACTTAAGTAAATTTTAATGAAATATCTTTGTTAACCTAAATTAATTTACTCAAAATTAAACCTGTTACGCCAATGTAATTTTAAACTTTTTTGCATTAAAAAATGGTAAATGACTGTAAAAACTATTTATTACTTTCCTAAATAAAAACATTTTATTTATCATAATTTGTAAGTTAATAAATTCCTTTAAACATTGTATAGAGTACAAGAAAATAAGGAATATTTGAAATAAAATTATGTTCATAAATGCTAAGTTTCCAAAATACAGGGTGTTAAAGTTACCCCTTAAAACTATTTTTTTTATCTTTGGCCAAACCACGAAGGCTTAAAGCCTAAATACTAACGTACCGTGGTGTCTTTGCAAATAATAAGCTTTGGATATATCAAGAGCAACGCTCAGGGACTCACCTAGAAACTCAAGAGACTTATTCCAACAGTGTGATACGAAGGAAAGAAGATCTGCTGTAGATCTTTTGTGGCGAAATCCATGCCTGTCATGCAAAATTTTGTGTTTTTCTAAGTACTTAAGAATTTGTAAATTAATTAATTTTTCAATTACTTTACAAAGAACTGAGAGAATTGAAATTGGTCTATAGTTAGATGGAAGAGATTTAAATCCTTTCTTGAGAATAGGTTGAACACGTGCAGCTTTCCAGCTCTCCGGAAAGATACCTGTGTCGTAAGAAATTCGAAAGAGCCGAGTTAAAATTGGTGCAAGTTCTGGATCACATTTTTTAAAACGATTGCTGGTATGCCATCCAGCCCAGACGATTTCTTGGTGTTGGTGAACTTTGTTTTTAATACGATTGTCGAAGGAGTTTTTGGCTTCCGAAATTGTTTGATTGTAGTAATTTCTTGCTTCAATGCTGGCCTGTCGGTTTTCTGGACTAGGATCCTGTAGAAACTTCTTGTGAGCCTGAACTTTTAAAATTCTAGCTTTATCACAAGATTTAGAAAACCAGGGTTTGTTATTGGATTGCTTGGGGTTCTTGATGGTGTGTGGAATATAGGTTTCAATGCCCAATTGAATTGATTCAGTTAGTTGATTGCAAATTTGAGAAGGATCACGAGAAGAAAAGCAGATGGAATTCTAGGGGTAAATGGCAAAGAAGTACTTTAAAGATTGACGTGATAAATTAAAATTTAAATGGTACAGGGTGATTTTTAAGTTAATAAATTCCTTTTAACACTGTATAGAATACAAAAAAATTAGAACGTTTTTCAAATAAAATTATGTTTTAAAATGCTTCGTTTTCGAAATAGAGGGTGTTAAAGTTTTGACAAAAAAATGCAATTTTTATCATAACTTTCCTACCACTCCAGGTACGTCCACAAAATTTGGTTAACTTTTTTTAACCATTACACATTACATTTTTTGCTGTATTTTTTTTTTTTCATTTTTACGAGTGTCGTTCGGACAAAAATTGTATTGAATTTTTTTATCTTTTTCTTAGGATCCTTAACCAGTTTTAAATTAAAAAAACAAAATAATTGTACTCTTAGGTGCCTTTAGAACGTTTGTTGTTGTGAAAAAATCTACTAGTACGTATCCTTCATTCATAAACATTCAGCTAAGTAAAAGGTGTATTAAATCCTAATTTTATTTAACCTTTTTAGTCCAGCGGTATCTTTACAAATATTTCTGAAAAAAAATGCCACGGACTTTAATTTAACTTTTTTTTAATTAAACAAAATCAAACAATTTTTCTGTTTTTGTATTTTTTGTGAGATTTAAAAAAATCCATTACATTGCATATTAGTAAACTACTTAATAAACCCAAGAAATGTTTGTTATTTTATTTTTTGCAACTACGTAAACATCTATAATAAGTACTAACCTAAAAACAATAATAAATAAACTAGCTGATGATGATCCTTTACTTACTCAAAGACTTCCTTCTCTTGCCCATCGTCGAGCTGTGGGAGATCTATCGCTCTTCTATAGATACTTTTACGGCTTCTGCTCCGACGAATTATCCAGTATAGTCCCTCCTCTTGCAGTTCCCAGTAGAGAAACTCGTGGTGCCGAGCGTATGCATCCCTATACAGTTTAATTGGATAGGCCCCGAACTTCCCATTCCCAACGGAGGTCTTTCCTTCCCCCAAATCTTCAAGTTTTTAAGTCCCGTGTTAACAAACTTCCTCTTACCCTGCTTAAGACACCCACGGTACGTTAGTATTTAGGCTTTCAGCCTTCGTGGATTGTCCAAAGATAAAAAAAAACTAACACATTTTAGTAAATAATAGTGCCTAGGCCAGTAATAAAATGAGCTTTATAATTAGAAACCTACTAAAACGTTTTTAGTAGGGTTTTTTGACGTCCAACTCAAATATTCATTCCGCCATATATGGAAGCGGCGTTTTAACCCAGCCTGTCAATGTCAAATGTTTGGGGTATCGGACTCGGCAAACGCATTACTTTTTTGTCAAACAAGTTAACCAAAATGTTTTACATTAAAATGTTTAACATTGTGCCAAAAATCGTAAAGGTTACAGTCACGAAACCCGCCTAGACCGATACCCGAAATATTTGTATGGGCCTTATGATTTTATGACTCTAACCCTTACCATTCTTAGCAAAATGTTTAAAAATTGCTTATAAAACATTAGGAAAACTTGCCCACAAAACAAGAAAAGCGTTCGATCAGTCCGACATTTGACATTGACAGGTTGGGTTAAAGTGCCGCTTCCATATATGGCGGTATGAATATTCATGGTAGACTCGTCAAGAGGAAGACCCTGTAAAAAGGTTTAATAATGGTACTTATCAAGAAGTTAATTTCATTACCGGTCCAGGCACTATAACAGGTTTTTTCTATGTTTCCTGGATTTTGGGACCTTTCGTTACTAAAAATTAAATTTCATAGCAACTAGCAGCTAAATTTATACAAAAAATACCAGCGTACCGTTCTACATGTAAAATAAGCTTGAATACAAGAATATATGGTTTTCGATAAATTTTTGAAAACTCCTATTAAACAAACTTGCTTTTCAGCTTGTTGCAAGACAGATTAAATAGTAATTTATGTACCAAGTGCAAAAAGTAATATTTTTTTACGAATGAGAAGTGTGACAGCACGAGCCGTTAGGCGAATGCGGCAATGCCATGAGTATGAAAAGATACTTTATGCCTGTGGTAAATACTAAATTTTTTCACGAACATAAAAAATAATTCTCATAATACAATTTAATACGTTTTTTATTTATCTAAACTTATTAATTTTAATTTTTGCACCACAGCCATTATATTGCAATAAAAATCATATCCCTCTTTTTTTAAGAGACAATTATCCTCTTCATAACTATGCATCTATTATTTAATTTTAGAAAATTGTATGTACTTACTTTTGTAGAAATAATAGTTAAACAATATAAATTAGTTGTTCATTTCTTAGTCAGCCAAATTCCTTATTACTATTAATTTTCAATAATTTATATTTAATTCCTTTGCAAACAGTCAAATTTTAAAACTAAATAAATAATGACGAAATCAAAGGTAACTTGACCGTTTGGTTGAGTTAATGTCGCGTTTACTATTATAAATTATTGCATAAAT
Source organism: Listronotus bonariensis (assembly GCA_014170235.1). Taxonomy (NCBI): domain Eukaryota; kingdom Metazoa; phylum Arthropoda; class Insecta; order Coleoptera; family Curculionidae; genus Listronotus; species Listronotus bonariensis. Next base: position 28,296 of record JACEGR010001792.1, on the reverse strand, counting down.
TGACATTTAAGTTCATTGTAGTAGGCATTGAAACGAAACAATAAGTGTAGTGTTAAGTGTTATAAAAAAGTTACTTTTTATAACACTTTACGTAGTGTACTAGAATGGACTACTTTAACTTCATGTTACCGGTTAAAAATCAGGATTTTTTTAACGGTCGTAAAGAAATATATATTTTAACATTCCTTATTGGCCTAAGTATTTCTTATTACGCAGCAACTACAAAGAAAAAAGAGCTTGTTTTTTTTTCAGTCACAAAATATGTAACCTGTTCTCGTTATTCCAACTGTACAGACCTCGAACTTCTTACTTTTTTTTTTTTTTAATTTTAATGTGATAAGGCTGTGAAACCTAAAAATATTGTGCCTTTTCCTATTATATTATTTGAATTTTACAGTCTACACCTCTGCTTTTTTACCTTGTCTATTCAGGTCTATCAGTCTTTTATATAAAATATAAAATTCAATCGAACTGCTGCATCACGATGAGTGTTTTCTCAACTGATGCTATTCGTCTTCCTTTCAAAGTGCCGTATTTTATTCTCTTATTAGTTTATCAATGGGCCCTATTTTCTTTAAGCTATTTTGTTAGTAAAATATACGTATTAGTTTAAAGTACATCAGACTATATAAAAACATACACTTTTAGTCAAATAAAACAGTTCATGGACAAGCAAATCAACAAAGTGGGACAGATTATTTACATGCCGGCATTCTTTGTATAATCTTAACCTGTTAATGTTTTACACGCGTTAGATCTTCTCCTTTTCACGCATTGCCTATAAACTATTTGATTTGACTAAATCTGTATAAACTTTTTATAAAATAATATACAAGAAAGTATTCCAATCCTGCAATGCACGATGGGAAATATGTCAAAGGCAAAATCATTTTGCTTAATATCTTGGACCTAGTCAGGACTATAAAGTGATGAATACCTTTACCTACTACAAAATGGCGGTATTTTAAAAATTACCCAAAAACCTGATTTAAATGGCCATATTTCCGCAACCAACAAAATTAGATGTACTTATTGCGGTATTTTCTTAAAGCCCTTTTATGGACCTTTTATACAGGATAGGATAAAAGTATACGTATAGTCCTAAAATAATGTACCCTGTATATTATATCAACAATAAAAAATTGGTTTTTGGAAATATGGCCATTTACAGCAGGTTTCTGAGTAACTTTAAAGTACCTACCGTCATTTGGTAGTAGATGAAGGTAGTACCGCCATTTGGTAGTAGATAAGGGTATTGACTTTATATTCCAGGGTTATAAGGTACTTGTCAGGAGCTTCAAAATCATGACCCCACTTTCCTTTTATTTTTTTCCAAGATGTTGCCCAGCCGCCATCTTAAAATTTGCATCTGAATCAACCCCGATGCTTTCAATTGACTTGTTGACATGGTAATTGACAGTGTGTAGAATACAAATGGTAGAGAATAGACTGTTAATGACGGCATGCAAACATTTTCTTTCCACGACTTTTTATGAATTGTCTATGAGTCTTTTAAAGTGGCACCGCTTGTATTAAAATTTTGACTTTGAGATATATTAAAATTTAAAACCATAAGAAATACAATAATGTAAAGCTAATTTAAGCACTTTTATCAGATGAAGTATATTTCTTTAATTTAGGAATTTTATACAATACCTAACGCAAAGTCTTTTACACACTGGTATAAAGGTAAAGATATCTTAGACTTATGATTTAAAAGGCACATATGTTTGGAAATAAAACAAGAGAAACTTACCGAACCATAAAATTTACTTAAATTGGAATTTGGTTAGAAAAATTTGCTTCACTAAATAAAAACAAATATGTTATAAAAGATATATCTATAAAAAGCAGATACGCTTATGTGCCTTTATTCCAAAGACCTAATAAATATGCATTATTTTTGATTTAAAGTGACCTTTTAAACTATAAAAAATATCTTCACAGGGTGGGCCAAATTAGACTTTTTAACTGATGCTCAAACTTTTTATATCTGTTGCGCCTAACTTTCGTATTTTTGAGGGGCTACTAGGTAGATATGTTTTTCTAGGTTTGCCAATTTCGGTTAAATAGATTTAGACTGGACTGGACTAACAGGACTCTATCCAAAATACTGTATTTAACCTCGTTGCACAACAAATCTGATTTAGCTACAATTGAGGAGCAACTGAGCAAAAAGCATTAGTAATCCAAAATATATATTTTTGAGTAAAACACTAAAAACATTTAAGAAAATTTGGATTCAACGCATATTGCCTAGTTCAGTTAATTAAATATGATTAATTTTATGGGATTTAATGCGATTTCATTAAATTGCTTTTAAAAGATGATAAATTAAACAAAATGAAGCGACTTCGTTTGTCCATATATAAAAAGGACAAAAACGGATTTAATGCTTTTTGCTCATAGACTACAAGCCAGAGCAAATTTTCAGGGGGTGATTTTATACACAACGAATCACATATGATCTTTAAGTACTGTTCGAGAAACAAAGTTTAGGCAATATGCCGTCAAATTTCCGCAGTACAGGTGAGTGCACAGGTGAGTTGAAGTGTAGAAAAAAAGGCGTACTTTTCGATTACTTTATACATGACGGCACTATTCTCGTTAAAGAGGCAATGGAAAAAGAAAGCTCTTAAATTCTGTGCCGTCAAAAATAGCGGTACCTACAGTCAGAAATTTTTTGAAATCGGCAAATTTACCCCCCTCCCCAGTTATTCGAATACTTGACGGCGATGATTCAGTTACCTTTGCATTTCCTTTAAAAAGTATAATTCATATATGCCGTCAGAAAAGGGTGGTACATGCGGTCAGAAATCGCAAATCAAAATCGGATTTTTACCCCTCGGGGGTGGCATGTACCGCATGTACCACCCTTTTCTGACGGCATATATGAATTATACTTTTAAAAATGCAAAGGTAACTGAATCATCGCCATCATATTCGAATAACTGGGGGGTAAATTTGCCGATTTCAAAAAAATTTCTGACTGTAGGTACCGCTATTTTTTGACGGCACAGAGTTTAAGAGCTTTCTTTTCCATTGCCTCTTTAACGAGAATAGTGCCGTCATGTATAAAGTAATCGAAAAGTACCCCTTTTTTCTACACTTCAACTCACCTGTGCACTCACCTGTACCGCGGAAATTTGACGGCATAGTGCCTAAACTTTGTTTCTCGAACAGTACTTCAAGATCATATGTGATTCGTTGTGTATAAAATCACCCCTGAAAATTTGCTCTGGCTTGTAGTCTATCAGTCGCTCCTCAATTAAGCTGATACGTTTTTTTGTATTCAAACTATGGGAACTCATTCAGTAAAAGCGAATTTGTCAACAATTTAAGGATTTAAGAATTATAACGATTTTTGATAAGCAATGCTCCCCGTAAAGCATGCATTTTTCTCGATTTTAACAAAGAACTTTTTTAATGTCCTTTAAAAATAAAAAATGTGAAGTTACCATGGTCACTGAGTTAGATACTTACCAAACCTAGCAGTAAATTAATTAAAAATAAACTTATTATTGAAGATAAAATTAAATTTTGGAAAAAGTCCCGTAAGTCCAGTCCCGTTTAAATTTAATATACCAAAATTGGCAAACCTGGAGAAAACTTATTTGCCTATTAGCCCCTTAAAAATGGAAGAGATAGGAGAATCAGATAAAAAGTTAATATAAGTTAAAAATTTGTGCAAGTTTAATTTGGCTCATACTGTATAAAACTATAGGTGCCTGGTATCTATTGTCCATAAAAATTGAAATTTTTTAATAGTTACAAAGATAGATTTTTAGACATAAAAGCGGGGTTTTCTGATAACGCTGTCCACCTTTCTAATTTCCCAATGCAACCTCTTATAGGTCCGATATCTATCACTCAGTACATGCTGATGCTCATACTCAACTTAGACAAAGGTCTTTCCTTTAGAGCTAATTGTGATCACCAACCGCAGACCAGTTTCAAACTATTTTGGTTCTCAAAGTACGGTGTAGGCAATATCAAAAAATCCTACAGATTTGTTAAGAATGCGGCAATGTAGAATAGTAGTTCATTGTTCAAGACCCCCAAGGAGTTTAGAATATCTATGTCTAACTTTCATTTGACAGTTGATAAATTTGACGTCAAAAGGATCCTTTTAAAAAAATATTGTTATTCCTTTAGTGTCTTGTAAGTAAGGCGTTCATTGTGTTTATATTTGTTAGTAAACAGTGGATTAAAAAGACTTTAACAATTGTATAAAATATATTTCAAATTTAAAATTGGTTAAAAAAGGGCTCCAATGACGTCGCTGTATCAGCTGTTTACTGTCATATCAAAGTTGGGCCACCTTCTCTGTAAGCACCCTGCAACACACCCTTTGTTGTCTTTAAAAAAAACCTAAATATTGTTAGTTGTTAAACGAAAGAAACGCAGTATATTTTATTAAATACAATAAATATTAAAGATTATGCGTACTTTAGTAAAATTAAACAAAAAATAGTTTTTCTTCTATAATTTTGTATTATTTAAATTAATACAAATGTACTATTAATAAATAATAAAACTTCTTTCCAGCTAAAGCCAAGTACATTTTATTTTGTTACATTAACAAACCCGTTTTGACATTTTTTGAATGTTAATTCGATTCAACAAAACAAATTAATTTCAAAAATAAATGGTTAAATCAAATATTTAAAAACTGACTTACATAGGGAGGTTAAATCAAATAATTTAATTTTATCCGTGCAGTAATGAATAAAATGTTTTTGTCAATTTTTATTTAATACCTTTTAAGTGGTCTATAAACAATCAATCGAAATTAGTGTGTATCTTATCAATGTTTTTAAAATAGTTTATAACAACCTCACGGTATACAAATATTCTATTAGATAGCTTGTACATGTTATAAATATTGTAAAGTTTTCGTTTTTTTTGCAGTAATTTTAATCTCTTAATTCATGGTATTAATTTGGGTCACGCCAACTCGAATCATTTTTTTTTAACAAAATCAAGAACACCTTCCATAAACCTAAAAAAAATAAAACAAGTAACTAGAAAACTAAAAATCAATGTTTTGGAGGCAAGTCTGCCACCGTTGTTAAGATTTATTTAATTAAAAATAAAAAATTTAGAAGTTTACTCTTATTAAGGTTTAAAATTTTTAAAATTCAAGGCTTAGTTTTGGGATATTCTGAAGAAACGTTTGAATAATATAAATGTCATTTTCTTTTGTTTTTTAGTTACTTGTTTTATTTATTTATTTTTTTTTGGTTTTGGGATTTTTTTTCTGTATTTTGTTTTAGAAAAAACGATCTTATTTAGCGTTTACCCAAATATCTATCATTAATTACATAAATCTGCCTAAACAATAAAACAATACAAAACCTATCTTTAATTTAAATCCCTTTACGTTAAAAGTAGGCTGGTATCCTACTTTAAATAACAATAGCGATTTGCAAAAATCCAAAGTTCTAATAAATATCCTTAGTAAAGATAAAAATTTGGCTTTCTAATACTATAAGATAAATTTGCACACATAAAAAGCAAACGGCCCATGATGTGTAACATCACGTACGCCATAAAATAACTGCAAATCCCTTCATTTGTCTTTATGAGCGAACAAAGGACTTAACTAATCTCTAAAAGACCCGGTTCCCACTGACCTCAGAAACTGGACGTGTCTTCCGCTTTTGAAATCCAATAGATGTGGGATAATATGGGGACTGCGATAAATTTAGTTGAAGTGACTCATCGGTAGCTTGTTAAATAGGACTATTTTTAAAATAATTCCTTACCAGAACTTGAAGGGTGTTCACTCAAAACAGAACTTGTCTACTTGTCTCGTTATAAGTATGTACATATATTCAGTGATAAAACTAAAGTATGGCTAACTTAATTCGTTTTGGAGATACAGAGTGTTTTTCCAATATTTATAATTTAGCCACTTATAACTGGCTTAATATTAGAGATGGAAAAAATGTAAACAGAGTTTTTTTAGTGATTTTGACGCTCAGTAGCGTACCTATATTTTTTTCATTTACTTTTTTTTAAAGTTATAACTTGGTGCTAGGTTTTTTTTAAATAACACCCTGTATATGGTTTTCTTAAAATTAAAAAAAAAACATGTACTATATTTATTTTTTATTAGTTTCGGAGATGGCCATAATAAGGATTTTTTAAATTAAACATCCTGTATATAATATAACTATTGAAAAGAAATTTTTAAGAGCTTTAACAAAATATGACGTTTGATTTGCCTTCTCTTATAGTTTGGAAAATATGATCATCCAAATCTAAAAAATGGTAAATGTAATTTTCATTTCACAAATTAGATTTGGAGGCTAATATTTCCGAAACTATGTCAAATTAAATATAATAAATGTGCTATTTTTTACGTTAAGTGAACATTTTAATTGGTAAAAAATATACAAGGTGTTTTCATTTAAAAAATCCATTCCTTTTAGATTTCGCTCTACCCTGCAACGTCAACGAAAAGGCGCCACCCTGTACATTACCATTAAACCAAATCACAGTAATCTTATAAAATATTCTAGACCGGACAGATATTTTATACAGGGTGATCATTTTTACGTCGGCACTATTACCAACGTCTTTATTATTGGAGATACAAAGTCGGTTCAATTAGTAAAGTTGTAATATTTTTACCGCTGATTAACGTGCTGCCAACAAAAAAACAATTGAACATCGGGTTTTTGATTTATTGCAAGAAATATACTTTTTTAAATGGAACACCTTGTAATTATATTACCCTTTGAAAGATCTACCTAAGAGCTTTAAAAAAGTCTTTTGGGTAATTTAACCAATATTAAATAGTTTCGAAAATATGACCATCCTCAGGAATTTGATAGTAAAGTGACATTTTTAAATAAACACCCTGTTCTTATTATTACATCACCATTAAATAGATATTTTAAAAAGCTTTAAGAAAATATGGTTAGGTGTAATATGTCTATCTCTTATAGTTGTGAAAAATATGGCCATCCAAATTTTAAGCAATAAGTTTTGTGTCGAAAGTAAAATAGACCTTATAATAATATTTACTATTTTTTAGATTTGAACAGCCATTTTTCCAAAACTATAAGAGATAGACATATCATAATATGTGGTATTTTTAAAGCTCTTCAAAATATTTATTTAATGGTGATGCAAGATACAGGGTTCTATGTTTAAAATACCAGTTTGTTTTTTTATTCTTTGGAAAATCCACGAAGGCTAAAAGCCTAAATACCAACGTACTGTGGGTGTCTTAGGCAAGGTAAGGGGAGTTTGATGACACGGGACTTAAATAAGTATTTAATCTTCAAGTGAAGATTTAGGGAGAAGAAAAGCCCTCCGGGGGCAGCAGGTTCCACATTCCAGAAACTCTAGGGATAAAAGAACGAAAAATGTGGGAATTTCAAAGCCTGTTCAGTTGGACCGTATAGTGATGCATACGCGCGGCATTAGGAGTCTCTCTTTTGGGAACCGTGAGTGGAGAAATTATACTAGACAATTCTTTAGAGCAAAAGCCATGAAAGTACCTATAAAAAAGCGATAAGTTTTCCACAGCCCGACCATGGGCAAAAGAAGGAAGCCTTTCTGTAAGTAAAGGATCATTAATGAGGCGAACAGCTCATCTTTGAATGGAATCAAGCATGTTAAGGATTATGGGATATACCATGCCCCAGATATGAGAACAATATTCCAAAGGAGGTCGGATTTGGGACACATACAAAGTGTATAAATTAAGAGGAAGAAAAATTCAAGCTTTTTAAGGCTGCCGTGGCTAAAGATACAATGTGTTTATGCCAGTTTTATTTAAGATTTCCACATTGGTGTTTTACCTTTTTCCTCCCTAATATTTTTTGAATAACAAAAAAAGGTCCCCATTTTTAAATCATACTTCATTCCTATCTACCGCCCTTTATTTCGAAACTTGCCGTCCTTTGTTTCACAATTTTTCGCCCCTAAAACGTTGGGCTCTGGTGCCTTGCACCACCCGCTAGACACGTCCTTAAACTTTACTAATTTAACCGACGTTGTATCTCTAATAATAAAGAAGTAAGCAATAGTTCTGACCTTAAAATGATCACCCTGTATACTAGAAATAACTTTAAAGTAATACAAAAATAATTTTATTAATATTTCTGTTTCAAAATGTTATGCATCTTTGAATAATCATTTTTCTATCTTTTTTAAATTTGTATTTTAACTACCAAGACTGGATTAGTCAAACGGTAAATTACAGTTACTTTATGTATTATAAGACATTTGTTTTACAAAATTAAAAATTAAAAGATCATTTAGAGCGGGGAATTAAAATTTTCTAATGTTTTTATAGTAAAATGTAGGAGGAGCCACCTGCAGTCCTTTGCCTAGGTTTAAAGTGATTATTTTTGCCTTGTACTATGGGATAGACATCCATTATTTTGGCCAACAAGGAATTTAAAAATTTTAATGGCTTATGCTGTGCATTTTAAAGTAGATATTCCAAATACATGTAAACAAAATTAGAAAAGGATTTGACGACTTCCATTACGTTTATAAGAAACTTTAAAATGTATTTTAAGAATAAATGAAAATCATACAATTAAGAATAATTAAATAATAAATGAAAAGTGTCTTAGCTTTGCCGCAAATATTGCAATAATTTATATTATTATTACCCAAGTAGACAGAAATATATACCATTGAACTTACTAAGTTTATTATTAGCTTAGTTTACCAAAAAAAAAAGAAAAAAAAAGAATAAAAGATATTGTTGTGTTTTCGATGCAAAGACTCGCGAAGTCTCGCTACTTTTGTCAAAGGTTTTTTTACCGTTTTCTATATTAGTTTTTATACTAACAATCGCCTTGCTACTTTTTACTACGTTTGAGTGTAAGGACAGTGATAATTTTTTATAGGGTTTTTCATTTAAATAATTTTTTTGTCCTACCCTTAAAATCTTAAAAGATAAAAGCATTCTGGTAAAAGATACGCATACTCCAGGATTGACCCAGCAAAACAGTGTTTTTATTTAATTTATTCGTTAAAAATAAAGAAAATTGGGGAGATGTAAATCTATACGCTTCTTATTGAAAACTAAAAAATATTCTTTATATTTGGATGGTCATATTTTCAACACTAATTAAGATAGACATATGAAATGTGGTATTTTTTAAAGCTTTTTAAAAGATCTTTTTAGTAGTGTAATAATATATGAGAAGTGCCATTAAAAAAATCATACTTATTGTAGTACCCTGTATATCACATGAGATAATAAAAATCCAATTACTGATTGGAAAACTCAAGGATTAACTAAACATGCTAATATTTTAGGTTATTTTGTAAAATAAAAAATAATAAAGTTAAGGTGGATATAAAGTTATAATTTTAACACTCGGTACACCAGTTCCCCAAAAACCACCTGTAATAATGATTGATATTTTTTCAATATTTTTTCAGTAAAGAACATCTAATTTTAAGTTAGATTGGTAAGTTTTAGAACTTTGGGCGTAAAATTTAAAAAATTTTCCATAGTGCTTTGGTATCTTATAATAATTTCAGTATGGACTTTCTAGACGATCTAATGCAATTTACCATAGTTAAAAGGTTATTGGTGTGCAAGATACAAGGTGTCAATTTTTCCATTTATTTTTTTACTTGGACGCCCTGTATCTCGCAAACGATCAACTTTTCAACAAAGGCTTAAATCGTTGTATTTTGGCGTAAGGAAATTGTAGTTACTATTTGTACGTACCTTTTGAAGAAACCTGGGTGGCCTAAATAGAGCATAAAGAAATGCGAAGAATTTTTTTATGTGCAATAAAACGTTTAATCTAAAATATCTTAGAATGAAATATTTTTCAAGTATACCCTTTTTGTGTAAATAGTATAAAAGAACAAAAATTATAAACTAGAATCATAATATACCAAAGCAAAAAAAGTATTCCCACTAACTAAAGCATAGGATTGCAAGTGGCTTTCTCTACATTTAATAGCAAAAATATTAGCAATTTTTTATTTTTTACGGTATAAAAGTCCCTTTACCGTATTTTGTAAAAAAATGTTTTAATAATAAACAAAATATTTAAATAAAAATAAACATAGGTGGCGAATTGAGAACCTCCTCGTTTTTGAAGTCGGTTAATAAAAATTTTGACACCCTGTATCTCGTAAATGATCGACTTTTGGACTAAGGTAGATTGCCTTAAAGCATTCTATTTTAGCCCAGAAAGTCTGTGATAGCATTTTCTACAGACCTTTTAGAGCTGTTAATTGAAGGAAATTTAACACCGCCCCGCCCCGGTTTAAAATTTTAAAAGATTTATTTTGCTTCACAACAGCAAAAAACAAATAAAGTGCTAACCTTGATTTTTACCTTTCTCTATCAAAAGTTATTTATTTTCGCTAAGGGTAATTTACCCAAAACGGTATTTAACAAGCAAACTCAATTTTTTGCATACAGTCATAATTTTCCTGAAATGTAAATAAAATTTTGAGCCCCTATTTGCCATGCGAAATTTTCATTCGGCAAGCACTTATTTAACCACACAGGGAAAACAGGGGAGCCAAAATTATTTCGTTTAACTCTACTAACTTAGTTATCACATTTGAATTGTTAAAATGATGACTTTATTTAGGGGAATCTTAATAAATATGCTAACTGTATTTAATTTTAAAGTTAGTTTTACAATTAGACTAAGTATCCTATTTTGTTTCTTTATGTTTGTAGCAGAGTTGTGGACCTTAAAAATCTATTATTTTTAGTTAAACCAGAGATCTTAAGTTTCTGACTGCAATTACTTTTTTATAAAAATTTTACCATAAGTAATTGTTATAAACATTTTTTGTTTTTTGATGGGTATATAAAACTTTTGTTTAAATATTTATATTTAAGAGTTAAATTAACAAGTAGCTCCTTAATTTTGTATTTTTTTTTATTTAGAATTCACGAAGGCTAAAAGCCTAATAATTAACCTACCGTGGGTGTCTTTAGTACAGTAAGCGGGATTTTATTACGGGACTTAAATCCTTGCAGATTTGGGGAAAAAAGAGCCCTTCGCCGGCCGCAGTTTCCACATTCTAGAAACTCTAGAGATAAAAGAACAAACAAAGTGAAAAGTTTAGAGCTTGTCCAATTGAACCGAATAAAGATGCATACGTGCATCACCATCAGTTTTCCTGTTGGCAACCTTAAGTGGAGGAATTATAGTGGACAATTCGTCAGAGCAGAAGCCATGGAAGTACCAGATAAATCTCCCACCTCCCAGAGAAGGGCAAAAGAAGAAAGCCTTTTTGTAAGTGAGGGATTATTAATGAGACGAACAGCTCTTCTTTAAATGGAATCAATAATGCTAAGGATAATGAGGGCGCTAGGTGCCCCATATACAGTGCATTTCAATTAAAACGAGCCATCCCCCATAATTTGGTTATTTGTACACTTAAGTATAAAAATCCTGAAACAAGTCAATTTTTATTTTTAGTGGGATACATTTTTGTGTCAAAATTTACTTATTTAAGGTTATCCCTTCCCCCACCAACACAAAAGTCAAAAAGTTTGAATGGGAAAGAGGGTCAAGTGGTACACTCCTGACGAGTACTTTATAACCATAGAACATAAACTCAATATCTTCACCTACTACAAAATGGCGGTACTTTAAATATTACCCAAATACCTGATTGGGATGGCCGTATTTCCAAAACTAATAAAGTTATATGTACCTAATGTGGTAATTTTTAAAACTCTTTTACAAATATTTTTAATGGCAATACTAGTGATAATATACAGGGTAGGATAAAGAGTGTAGATTTTTTATTAAAGCACCATTACCAATAAAAAGACCTTTAAAAGATCTTTAAAAAAATACTACATTAGGTTCATCTAACTTTATTAGTTTTGGAAATACGGTCATCCTAATCAGGTATTTGGATAATACAGGGTGGCCCACCATATTCAACACGGTCTGTAGCTGTATAACCATGGGGTTTTGTAAAAAGGAAATACTGGAACATATACAGGTCGGATAAGATCAAAGTATAAAATTATTTTAGTCTATACAGGGTGTCTCAAAAAAGTTTGACGTATCAAAGTTATTTTTAAAATGGGACACCCTATATTTTATGACGGTTTTAGATTCCACTTTAAAAAATAACTCAAGTTTGTTTATAGTACTAAGTGTCTAAATTTATTCGTTTTGTGATATTTGATTTTTTTAAAATGCAGAGGTAAAATTAAATTGATTATACTTTAACACTTTTAACACTTTAAAATGTGTAACATGATTAGAAATAGTTTGCCATACCATACGTAGGTCAAATCAAGATCAAATATTGTACAGCGTGATCAAAAAATAATTTTAATTTTTCAGAAAATCAAATAGTCATATCTTTCTTATTTTAAATGAAATACCCTGTATTTTTTAACGTCACATGATGACAAATAAAATACTCTTTTAAATGGTGTATAGGTTGCCTATACCCATCTTTTGTGCTTGTTTAGTAAAATGTTTTTACAAATTTTTAGTCCAAATGTTTATTTAAATTAAAGTTGGTTGTGACATAGCAGCCATTAATATTTTTCTTAAGAAAATAACAACGACCATTTATTGATTACTAGTGTTTTAGTCAGTTTAAAAGAAATTTCAATGATTTTAAATAAAAATCCTTCTTCTACAACAACAATATGATATAATACTGGTAGGATGTGAAAAAATGGTTTACTTTAGTCTAGAGTTAATCCTGAAAAATATTTCAGGAGAAACCATCTGATAACCTTAATGGTTGCTTTAAAAATTTGACACAGTGATTATGGATAATGGAAGAAACGAGTTATAGGTAACAGAATGTCGTCATAACTGACCAGACACAAGTTTTATCATTACCACATTCAGCTGAAATAAGTGTTATTGGAAGTAGCATTATAAGCAACTAATGAATTTTTTTTCTGTGAATTTTAAAAATAGTGGCAGATAATACAAAATCTTTTAATTTTGTGCTTTTTTCCAACAAATTTACATTTTGCAATAACGGCTTAGTAAATAGGCATAGCTATATCACAGCCAACTTACATTTAAATAGACATTTGGAATAAAAATATGTTAAAACGGAATTTACCTAAAAAGTATAAAAGATAGGTATAGGCAACCTATACACCATTTGAAAGAGCATTTGGTTTGTCATCATGTCGTGTAAAAAAATATAACGTGTTCCATTTAAAATAAGAGAGATATTGTTATTTGACTTTCTAAAAATTGAAATTGTTTTTTGATCACCCTGTACAATATTTGATCTTGATTTGACCTACGTATGATATGGCAGACTTTTTCTAATCTTGCTACACATTTGTACCACCCTGTATTTAAAGTACCGCCATTTTGTAGTAGGTAAAGATATTGACTCTATATTCTAGGGTTATAAAGTACTCGTCAGGAGCTTTAAAATGATGTACTACTTAACCCACTTTGGTGGGGGAGGGAATAACCCTAAATAAGTAAATTTTGGCACAAAAATGTGTCCTTCTAAAAATAAAAATTGCCGTATTTTAGAATTTTTTTATAGAGTGTAAAAATAACCAAACTATGGGAGGTGGCTCGTTTTGATTGGAATGTACTGTATAAGAACAATATTCCAAAGAGGGTTGGACTTGGGATACAGACAAAGTGTATAAATTAGAAGAGGAAAATACTTTCTGGCTAAAAAGAAACATCCAGGTTTTTTGCCTTGGCTATAAATACAATGTGTTTATACCAGTTCTCTAAAATGTGACCACCACAAAAAAGGGGTTAACTTATAAAAACATTTTCTTCGAAAAATATTTGATGAATTTACAACTCTCAACATCAACACCCCTTAAAGTTTGTAGAGTTACTGGACGCCATGTATTTCAGAATATCCCTTTTATTTGAAAGACAAATTTTAGTGTAGAATATCAGGAAGTAAAGAAAACAGACAATTTTCTATCGTTTTAGCATAAAACTACCCCGAAACTTGTTTCACTAAATTCTTTTCTGATTTACATGAACAGTCTAGCAGTTTTCCAAGAAGAAAACGTCAAAACATAATACGGTTGTTGGAGCCCAACGTTTAACATATTGTAAGATTTATGCTGACATGATGCGCGTATCCAATACACTTGTATGCTTTCAATTTTGGAGTATTGGACTGTGGAATTGCTAATATCGACAAATATAACGGTTTCATTGTATACTGCCGTGATTAGCAGAAACGCCGTTTGTGCAAAAAAGTTAAAACGGAGTAAATCGTAGTTAAAGTAAGTTACTCAGCCGTCAGGGCCGTATTAACTGTATGAGGCGCCCTAGGCTAGAATTTCCAGAGCGCCTATTTTTCACAAAAAAAAATAAAAAAAGGGTGCCTACCTACATACCGCCTATTTTCAGTGTTAATGACCAAAAAAAAAAAGTAATTCTCTCCTATTCGCGTCTAATTTTTTTATTTTCAGGCAAAAACATTTTTCTAAACCCCCACCCGACCTAAACTTTTTGTAGAAACTTCCCTGTCTAGCGCCTATTACTCCCCTGTCTGGAGCCTATTTTCATGGCGCCTGTAGCCTAGTCAGCCTAATGGATAATACGGCTCTGCCAGCCGTACCAAACGATTATCCAAAACCTTTTTTACTGCATCATATTTTTTTTATTGTTGATAAAAAAGCATTCTAACAAAAAAAAGCCTCAAGCAAACATTTTTAGTGCGATATACAATGCATTCTAATAAAAATGAGCCACCCCCCTAATTATGTTATTTGTACACTTTTAAAAAATCCTGAAACAGACCTAAATTTTTCAAAATCGGTTTAGTAGTTTCCGAGAAATGTACTTTAAATACCTGGCGTATTTATTATTATTTCATGAATTCAGTCTTCTAACTTCCGGTTTAGCTGAAAACGACCCTTACTTTATTATTAGAAATGGGACGCTCCGTATATTTTTATTTATTTGAATAGGAAACGTCATTCCGAGTACTACGACACTTCTATTTGCTACTTTCTGACTTCTAACCTATAAATATTTTTAGCTTTTGGTTTAGAGTGTATTTAATACGATAAAACTGTCAATTGTGGCCCAAGGAGTCGCTGAAAAATAGATGTAATTATTTATTTTGCCGTTGTTACTTAATCCAAAATTTAAAGTTTTTCTATGGTACATTAAAAATTAAAAACCCAAAATATTTATAGGTTAGGTTTCAAAAAGTAGCAAACAAAGTTTCCTTGTACTCGGAATAACGATCCCTGTTGAAATAAATAAAAATATGCCGAGTGTCCCTTTTAAATATTAGAGTTTAGGCCGTTTCCGGCTTAACCAGAAGAAACAGAAACCAACTGAATTCATAAAATATTGCATATATAGGTGATATACCTACGAACCTAATTTTATTTTGATATTCTAAAAAAAATAGTTACCGGGGTTTAAGATACTAGATATTTAAATTACATTTTCTTTAAAACTACCGAACCTATTTTGAAAAACTAAAGTCAGTTAAAGAAAGAATGTTAAACCCTTTTCTTAAAAATAAATATTGACGTATTTCAGGTTTTTTTATAAGTACTTAAATAACCCATTTATAGGGGCAGATCACTTTAATTAGAATGCATACTTAGTTAAAATGCCTGCTTAGAAAAAATGCATCACTTGCAATTTAGATTACTTATGACCTAACCTTTCCGGGCACCTTGTATAAACTTCTCTATGGTCCAAAAACGAACATGCAATCATTAAATATCCATTTATATAAGTCATCTACGAGGGTTGGTCAAACATTTTGCTAAAAAGTAAAGTATTAAAGTATGTATTTTATTATAAATATGCAAATAGTAACCATTTTTTTTACTAATAAAATATTTACACTTAAAAATTTACTTTTTATTATGCAATTTAGATCATTAAAATTTGATTTTTTTGCAATAATGTACCTTTTGTTTGTTAAGAGGTGCCAAATATTTATTTATTATTAATATTTTTGGTTAAAGAATTTGTTGATTTTAGTTAATGACATAATTTTTATTACAAAAATGAAGTAATAACAAATTCAAATAACTACGGACACAAAATTTAAACTCTTTTAAAGGTTCGAAACTGCTAATAACGATAAATATGTTTGAAAAACCGGATAATAAACCAAAGAATTAAGAAACTAATAAATAAACAAATAATAATAAAATCGATTAAATCAACGTCAAAAAAGTACTGTCAACGTGACAACATTGCATGATTAGGTATCAGAATAACCAACATGATAGGCTAAAATGCACTAATATGATAGATATTCATGTAGTGATGGAGCGCACTTATTATATATTTATATCTATCTCTAATGTTTATTGCTAAAAAGGAATAACAAAATCAAATTTGATAGAGATAGTCAACGAATAGCTTTAATATCAATTAGTAATTATATTTTTGTTTGTATGGTATGAAATTTAGTAACATGAAATTAAGATGACGTGCAACGGATTTAGTTTTAAATAAAGTATAATAAATTATTTTTATTAAAAGCTTTTACTATAATAACTTAAAAAATAATTTAACAAAATGTGCTTAGTGATTTTTGCCGACGATATTTATACCAATTAATACCTTCATTTTTTGCGGCCAAGTCTACAGCCAAGCATAATTTTAGGATTGAACTTTGCTTACCTTTTTCACATTTATGTTTTTGGTGGGATAATAATAACTTACCCGAAAAAGAAAACATTTTTATATTTTTATTTTTTTGCAAGAACTTTGAAAGTATTTCTTGTTTGTATCAAAAGAAAATTGAAAGTGTATATAAATTTGAAATTTCTTCGCAATTCTCCCTAAAAATTTACATTAAAAATCCCTTTATCCTGCAATAATTCAATTTAGGGCTTTGCCTCATAAAACAATATCAATTTTACATTTTCCGTTTTCCGCCTCGCTTGTTTCACCGTTGCGAAGGCGTCTGGATGAAGTCGAGAATGGAATTCTCTTTTTCGGTGCCTTTTCCAATAACTGCAACTTGAAGGGCCGTTATAGCACGGCACCAGCTGCAAAATAGACTCTGGCACCGCTAAATAATGATCCTATAAATTTAGGTGTTGATGTCGCAGTTCAGGTTTTTGCGCGATTGTAAACATAAGTGTTGATTCGCACATTTCAGTTTTACACATGCCTCACTGGATATTTTTAAACTTGAAGCCGCGTCCAGACTTGCGACAATCCGCCGCGCCGCTCCACGCCTCATACCCCGCCACACAGCGCGGACGTGGACGTGGACGTGGACGGAATTTGCGTCGTTTTAAGGGCTTGGCGAATAATTTGCCGGTATTTCAAAGCTTGTTGATTTTTTGGCGTCAAAAGAGCGCGCACAAAGGTAAGTTAGTTCGGACGGATGTTCAACAAATTGTTGCAAGTCTGGGCACGGCTTAACATTTCAGTTCGTTGCCGTTTCGTAGCAATCGTAGCCGCACTTTGTAAATTGTTGTAAGAAACAATCGTATTGTCCGTTCACAAATATCTGCAAACGACTAACGACAAAAGTTACAAGTTAAACAACAGGTAATATGACAACGCCGTTTATAAGTGTTTACATTAAACACCATAGGATTAACGTACTAACGGAAACTTCTACGGCAGCGAAAAGGATAAGTTAAGTTTATAATATAAATTGAGCTTAATCAATAAAAGTAAAACTTACCAATAAGTAAAATACTTATTCCAGAAAAACAAATATTTTGAGGACAAGCTGCTTAGTGCAATGTAATTTTAAGAAATATGTTTCTTTGTTATTAAGAAAGTACTCAGCTTAGTGCATATTTTTGGCCATAAAGAACCATATGTTTTAATTAAAACAAGATTTTACAGTTTCTTCTAAGCATTTATGTAACAACCATATCAAATACTGATTTTAAAAAAATATATCAAGACAAATTTTATTTAAAAAAGAAACTATTTTTACAATTTTAAAACTTTAAAAAGAGTATATCAAGAATCATAATTTGCGGAAAAACTTAACTTTAGAAAAAAAAATTTGTATGTTTTTTTTTGGTTGCTTCTAGTTAGTTAACCACCTGCAATGTATATTTAAAAGCATCACTGAGTGGGATACCTATCGACTTTTAGGTTACTGGATATGCAGAACCATCTAAAAAGAACTTTTTTTTATTATATAAAAACCCCTCAAAACAAAACGCAGTTTTTGATATTTTGGAATACCTAACATATTTAAATGCTCGTTTTCTACATACGAATTTTGATAATATTATTATTTAAATGGAAATATGTTATATTTTTATATCAATTTTATATTATATTTATAATATAAAACATTTTAAATATAAATAATTCGACGCCGAGTAAGAATTGTAAACTACTTCTAAAATGGCGTTTTATTAAAAACTGTGTTTGGATTTGAAGCTTCTTAAATATTATACGTTTTTGGCTATCGCAGTATAAAATTTTCACAATGCTTCAAAAAGTAAATAACTTATATTATGTCCGTAATTTTTCTACTTTTTCGTCTTGTTTGCAATGAGTCTAAATCCAATAACCGCAATAGCATGGCGACAGCTGCAAAATGCACATGACGCCACGCTGCCAAATAATGATCCAATAAATTCCAGTGTTAATATCATAATCCAGATTTTGTGCTTGTAAACATAAGTGACGATTTACGTATTTTAGCGAAAGCATTTCTGCTCTAATAAATTGCCAATAAGTAAGTATGGATATAATTAACAGCTTTAGTAAACAAATAAATAATTTTACCTGTAATTTATGGAAATAAATACTATTTTTTTATGTTCATTAATAATATCAACACGTATGACAATTGCATTGTGAGGAGATGAAAGTCTATACATTTATCATAATATTTTAATATACGATATACGAAATTTAATTTTATGTTGGAACCATTGATATCTCATATTTAGATACACAGAGCCTAGTTGCCTTTTGCGGCTTTTTACGACCTCGCGCAATAAACAAACCCAAGGTCCACCGGAAGGTTCTTGGTACATGCGCACTAAAAGTTATGTACATTAACGAACTTAAATATTTTTTAAATCATTAAATAATTTAAAAATCTTAAAGTCTCAGTATCTTAATGTGTAAAAAAATATTCGTTATATATTAATATAATAATTTATATTATTTTACATTTCTTTACAAATATAAATTAGGTAGTAAAATTCAAAAAAAAAATATATCATGGACACGATACGTTTATGTTCTGAACTTAAATTAAGGGTAAATTTTGCTTTAGCATCCACCAATATAAAGTACTTTGCAAAAATGCTTTAAAAAAATTCTGATTTTATATTCCGATATTTTGAGGTTAGAATTTAGCAAATATCACATATCTGGGTCCAATACTTTTGTTTACTTTTGTAGAATGGTGTAAGTTAAAGCAAGATGTAACGAGGGGCAAAACTTGCCGTATGCCGCCCCGCCCGGCCTTTTTATTGAGAAAAATTTAAAGAAAAAAATGCGTTCTTTTCAAATACCTATCTATAATAACAAATTAAAAGACGACAGAAAAAAGGTCTTTCTCTCTTACAATCGCCACTTTCTTATACATTCCATGTTTCAATTTGCCGCCCCTTGAAGGTGTAACCCGTGGCGGACACCATCGTTTGCCCCTACCCCTCCTAGATCCGGGACTGCTTTTAATACTAAAGCAATTGACATATAGCGAGTTAGACGTTTTTGATGTAATTGTTTTTTAAAAAATTTATTTAAATACGGTACTGACTCAACGTCTTTCAAACGGAAAAGCGGCGACAAATTCGATTTGATTGCGCAGAAACTAATTTTTTCGCTCATGAATTGTAACTTTTGTTTCGCGCAGGTAACAAGCATTGGCTATCCATCGAGATCAGTGGTTGGAACCTATTGATATGTAAAGTGAGAAAATGTATTTTAAAATCGGTGAAAAACCATGCTGCCTTCCATCCCTGACTCCTTAATTTTATACCGATAGAAAACATTGCTTTTAATTATCGTTTTTATTACGTTAGATCAAGCAACATAATTAAATATACTTAGGTGGGCACTTGCACCCAAGGGAAGAAATGAACATTTTTTATTCACATTTTTTTCTCAAAAGAGTTGTGTTTGTGTGGGTAAGAACTTTTTTTACTCTTGAACTTTTTATTTGGGGTAAGAATGAAATACTACTTGTGCTTATTCTTGTAAAAGTTCTTGTTTTGATTACAAAGTAAAATGTGAAGGTGGTGTGTTTTTTTTGGCCTTAAAAACTTTTTGTCACTTGATTTACAGTCCCAGATTTACTGCTGGTTTCAGGTACAGGAGATATCAAGCCTGTATTCATGCTTGTTTGTTTTTTATTATAATATCTCGTTTGCGAGGTCTGTAACAAAAAAAAATAGTTTAATTTTATTTTAAATTGTATAATTATGTATAAATATTATATGGCCGAAGCTGCAGAAGGATGAAAATCCATCCAAATCACATGAGCTTAGCTTTCCCTATTGCTATTGATAAGAAGCACATTATTGTACAGTCGCTACCTTCACATTCATATCGAAATATTTCAACTATAAAGGGACTTTCAGTATCGTTTTACTTGCAGTGGTGGACAGTAATTACTGTTTTAAATTTGCCTATGTAGGCTCTCAGGGGCAAATAAGTGATGGCCATCTAATAAATTGCCTATAAGTAGGTATAAAACAATTCTAGTAAGCAAATAAATTATGGTCCCTGTTATTTATAAGAAGGTTATTTTGTTTGTTTATAATAAGCAATAAGATGCATGACGAATGCATCTTGGGGAAGACAAACTCTTTACATTTTTCATAATATGATAATGTACGATATATAATTTAAATTTACTTTAAAATATTTTATTTAATACAGTTGTAGAATGTATTTCAGAATACATTTGAAAACATATGTAATGCCTAATGTAATACTTATAGCTTTAACGCTGTCACTTATCCTTAACACTACATAGAATATATTGCTTTAAATTATAGTTTTTATTAGGTAAAACCAAGAAACTTATTAAAAATTACAAGCTTGGTTGTTGCCAAATTATCTAAAAAGAAATAGACTGCTTTGGACCTGGTCTTGGGGTATCGAGAATGAAAAAAAAACTAAAAACCCAAATATTTAATACACATAGGCCGCGATACCGCAAAACCAAGTATCTGAAAAACCAAATTTTACAAAAGGCTTCGAAAACATAATAGTGTTGCGTCATTTAACCTTTTCTGCTGCAATTTGAAGTTCCTTTAATTTTTATAAGTTATTGTTGAATAAATATATTAATAGCAAGGACAGATTGTGTCTTATATATGTCAGATACTTGGTTTTACCGTAAAATGATTTATTTAAAAATGTTGGGTCCTAGGTTTTAATAAAATATCGCGAGTAATTTTTTTTGCCCAATAAATTGGACAAATTATTGGCACTAAGTCAAGCAAATAGTCTTGTATAAATGGTATTTATAAAAGAATTACTTTGCATCTTTTTGTTTTTATTAAAGATATGTTTTTTTGTTTTTTAATCAGATAAATAGGAAACCAAAAATTTATCATGAACACTCTCTGACTGAGTAAAAATTTCTAATAAAATTTTATTGTCCAAAATATAAAATTTTATAATTGATGGTACTTATTTGGATACACGCCAAATATTATTGTTTTTCCCAAACAAAATAAAAAAACTTAAACAAAAATAAAATAAAATTAGTAACTGAAAAACTCAAAATATTGCTATTTTTTAAAAATATTAATTTAAAAAAATTGCAATTTACTTTTTTCTTTATTTTTTTCATGCAAAACCATAATATTCGGCGTGTACCCAAAGAAATAACATCAAATAAATCCGCCAAACCAATACAGAACATATCTATAAAATTTCTTGTAACGCTACAGAAAAAATGGGTTTTAATGCAAAATAGTATAAATTTTTATTTTTTTTTAATTATTGCTTATAAATTTAGATAAAAATTAAAGTATATGTTTTTTTTAATAGGAGAAAATAAGCTGAAACTTTTACATTTTAATTTAAAAAAATAAATTTAAAGGTTTTAAAAAATATATATTTAATATTTGTTTTGCTTAACAAAACACTTTACCTCCTTAAAGCTGTAAAGAGACAAACAGGACTATAAAATATACCCAGGAGGACGTTGCAGAAATTCCAGAAATACTTATATAAACCGGAAGCGCGAAACACCTAGCATAAATCAAGTAGTCCGAGAGAAAATAGTTCTGAAACCACACCTCTGTTACTTTTCTTAAAATAAGTGCTGCGATTTATAGGGGTGTTTGTATCAATTTATATAAAAGGCTTGAACGTTAGGTGCAGTTAATGGCTTTTGTTTATGTGCATTTACAAAATATATCAATGACCACAAAATCAGGTAGAAATTAGGGCTCTTTTAAAATTATTTCAAATGTTTTTCTCTGTAGTTTATACAATATTACAGTATTATTTCCTTAATGTTGCATGAAAAGGTAAGGCCCCATTTATGACCTAATTTTATTAAAAAGGTTGTTATAGATATAGGTCTACAAATTTCTTGTCATTAAGATACAGAGTATTAAAACTTTTCAAAAAAAATAATAATTTCAAAAACACTTTTTTAGTAACATAGTTAGTCCTGATACAAACGGGTTTTAAATGTGTATTTGTTGTTGTTGTCACACAACTGCTAATAATACAATCCTAAATCCAATTTAAAAAGAAAAAAACATATAGATGTTTCTAGTATAGTTAAGAAACATGGAATTTGGCAGTCGTTATTTTCTTTTTAAAAACTAAGCAAGCTACGTAAAAATATTAAGACAAAAAGTTGTATTTTCATACTGGGCTAGTAAAAAGTACTGCAACTCCTAAATATCTTAAAAACCGCTAAAGCTACATTTCTCAAATTTGGTGTCTAATGTGTTTTGGACATGTATAATTGAATAGTGATTTCGGCACTTCTGCCAGATTTACTAGTTTTGTGCTACACGTTTGAATTAAATTGGGCGCACTAAATTGGGTGATTTTCTAAATTTTTAATATACTATTTTAATAGGTTAATAAAAAATACTTTAAGCAACCAGTACGTTAGCGCCTAAATATATAAAAAAACGCTAAGGCTGTGTTTACAAAATTCGATATATGGGGGTTTTAGGGCATGCCTAATTGATTAGTTTAGTCGGGTATTTTTCTCTTTGTTGTAGGTTTTATTAAAAAAGAGGTAAAACAAGTGATATTCTTCTTATCGAGAAGTTTAAGTAGTTCTAAAGAAATTTGATCTGGTCCAGGTGTTTTGTTACTTTTTGCTTGTTATATTGCTTTTCTGACTTCCGTTTTTAGTATGCTAGGGCCTCTGTCTATTTTGTTGTCACAAATAGTATGTTTTATTTCTTTCTTATTATCGTCGTGAAAAAGGCCCTTCATGTATTTTTCCCATTCTTTGCACTGCTGTTCATGGTCTAGGATTTTTTCATTAGCATCTTTAAGTATGTGGGCGTGCTTTAGTTTTCTTATTTCACATATGAGCTTAAGTTTGTTTTTTTATAAAGATTAAAGCTGCCATGTTTTTTCTAAAGGTTTTCTATTTCTTTACAGAAGTTTTCAAGCCAAAATTTTTTCGCTTGTTTTATTTTTCTCCTTATGGTTTATTGGCATCAAAACTTGTTATTATCTTTATTTTTGTAATTTCTTTGTGATTTTATTAGATCCAGAATTTCTTGTGTCATCCATTCCTTCTTTGCTACTTTTTTAGTTGGTTTTAAATATTCCTTTGTTTATTTTACAATCAGCCTTTGTATTGCTGGCCAGTTATTATTGATGGTTCTGTTCTCTTTATGTTCTTTATGTCATGTGTTTTCATTTTAAGTTTTTGAGTCATTTGGTCACGTATTTCAGGGTTTCTGAGGGAGCCGAGGCATATTCTGGTTAGTTTAGATGGTCTTGTTAGTCTCTTAAATTTGGTTTTTATTTTGGAGCACAGCCGATTATAACTCGAATTTATGTCAGCGTTCGGGTATGTTTTCACATTTTTAATGCTGTTTCGGAACCGGTGGTTTATCAGGATATCGTCGATTTGGTTTCGCACTATTCTATTTTGTTTTCTGTCCTGAGGCGATTTTTACGTCTATCGGCGTCTTCCTGTTGTTGTTGTAGTTGGAACTCAGTGTTTGCTATAATAAAGCCATTCCCTTGGCAGAATTCGACAGCAGATGTTCTCTGTTGCTCTACATTCCACTTTAGCATAAGAGTTTTCAATTAATATTGTCATCTTGGTAATAGGTAAAGAATAAATTTTAAAAGTTTGGAATCCTACTGATGTTTACACGTTTTAATTATTGAAATTTAAAATAAATAATGCATTTTATTTAAAATACCAAAAATTTTGCATAGTAGTGCAGAACTGGAAAATCGGACAACAATGACAATATTAGTGTTCAATTCTATTTGCCCAGACTGTTTGAAAATCGGTATAAAAGAATGGAAGCAAAATGTTTACGGTATGCTTATAATAAATTCAAGGTATTAATCTAATAAAAACAAAGCCAGACCTGGTATTCTGTCGTATATACGTGACGTAGCGTCACCCGCTCACGCCACTTTTGCCATAGCTTTACGAGACAACCTATGCTCCACAAACCTTGAACCCAAATGAACGTTTTATTTAATACTGGTTTATATTAAAAATTTCCCATTTTGACTGAGATCCACATTACACTCAGTATTTGTTACGTGTACGTAAGCAAGAGCCCTTGGGCAAAAATAAAGTAAGGCCTCAAGTAAACTAAAAATTTCGACGTACTCCAAGCAGGCAAAAAAAGTCCTTATCTTTTTAAAATAAAAACACATCAGCCAGTTAACTAAGAAACCAAAGGCCCCAAAAATTAAAGAAGGGCCCCAACTATACTATTTTACATTCTTTAAAAAAGATCTTAACCTCCCTACTCCTCTGGTTTATTTAAATTTGTGGGACAAAATTTCATTAATTCTATGATTTTTACTTAGTAACTTAGAGTCATAATCCAAGGGGCGCCCCTTACTTTGAGGACCCCGTGGCACTGTCCCTCCCAGCACCATAGTAGCTATGCCACTAAATTTCAGCTAGCGACTAAGGGGCTCAATGACGTGCATTGATGTATAAAATAGTAACTTTTTCAAAAGAGTAAGAGAGTAAAATTTTGATTATTATATATTTTATTATTTTTTATTAAATGAGCTTCTGGACTACGCCTTTTAATTTTTACCATTTAATAGGAAAATACCATGATTATCAGATTGCGCGTTGTTGAAAATCTACTTTAAAAATATGCAATTAGCTGATTATTAGAAATTTTTAGAGTTAAGTAAGTAAATAATTATTTAGGGTAAAGCCTAATAGCCCACCTACTTATAATGATCACAAATACATCAAAATCATATTTCCTAGTTGATATAGGTTTTTGTTTTTATTTTATAGAGTAGTGTTACTAAACGCCCTATGATGTATTTTTTATTTCTTCCTACGTGATCTAAGTAGCTTAGTAGGTTTTCTTAATAAAACTAATAATAATAGGAATATCAGTTAGATATTTTTTTATTCATTGTATTGTAACCCAATATTTTTCTTTACATATTTGATAATAAATTAGGTGGTATGATAAACAATATATGTAAATATTCTTAAAATAATTAGGACTTATAGTTAATTAAAAAATAACATTTCTTATGGTTTTTCCTTCGTGAGCCCAACAAGAACAAAATGACCATATAAACGAAGGAAACTGGTCCGATTATTGTTCATATCAGGTTTAGTGCCCCTTAAATCTAATAAAACTGTACGTTTTAACAACCATCAAGCCGAAACAAATGGCTGCGCACTATTTCGGATAACAATCTGACAAATTTACGTTGTAGCCGTTCCCGTGGGATATGGTCCTCTGCAGGACTCGAAGATTTTCAGAATTTGGGAAGTAAGATATTGTCATGTTAAATATATTTAACCGGTTTACATAACCTTATAAAGCTACTTAAAGCCATAACATTCAACTTTAAATTAACCTTAAAGTACACAAAGATCATTATAAAACCAAAATAAAAATACATAGGAAGCCAGTGGCATACGTTTTACTCACAATAATATTGGCTTTGGTGCCCACTGAGACG
The DNA here is from genome assembly GCA_014170235.1 of Listronotus bonariensis. Classification (NCBI taxonomy): domain Eukaryota; kingdom Metazoa; phylum Arthropoda; class Insecta; order Coleoptera; family Curculionidae; genus Listronotus; species Listronotus bonariensis. The sequence goes on along the minus strand of JACEGR010001792.1, from coordinate 2,230 downwards.
CCACTGGACCCAATAAAGTAAATTTAGTTTAATCAAACGCGTTTTATTTATATCAAAAATCAAAAATCGTAGTGCACGTATTGTTTGGTTGTTTGCTGCTACCTTAGCCACAGTACTTTTCTCTGGGCGATTATGCCCGATAACGCAATCATTTCTTTAAAATTGCATTTTTCTAAAACCTAACAAAACATAATATTTTATTAACACTTAATAAAATACAACTAATTACCTCCATTTTAATACAGCGTGTCTGCGGAAGTACTAAATGGCGAACTCTTTATTTATTAGATAACTTTACGAAAAACAGCGCCTTTTTATAAAAAATCCTGCCTAATGAGAAAATACATTATTACGAAAATAATTGTGTTTGATGTACAGGTTGGCTAAAAAGACTTGTTTCAAAATTAATATACGGGGTATTTCCTAATTACGGTTTGAAACTGAGAGTGGTTTGTAGTATCATTTTATGAAGAAAAGTTCCCATAAACATATGTCCGAAGTTGCTTTATTTCTGAGATAAAGGGCGTTACATTAAAAAAGGCTGTATTGTATAAATCTCTTAAATACGCTTTAACCGATATGGTTGAAATTTAGTACGTTTGTTTGATATGATGAAGCACTTGTTAAGATTAAACTAAATTTACTTTATTGGGTCCAGTGGCGTCTCAGTGGGCACCAAAGCCAATATTATTGTGAGTAAAACGTATGCCACTGGCTTCCTATGTATTTTTATTTTGGTTTTATAATGATCTTTGTGTACTTTAAGGTTAATTTAAAGTTGAATGTTATGGCTTTAAGTAGCTTTATAAGGTTATGTAAACCGGTTAAATATATTTAACATGACAATATCTTACTTCCCAAATTCTGAAAATCTTCGAGTCCTGCAGAGGACCATATCCCACGGGAACGGCTACAACGTAAATTTGTCAGATTGTTATCCGAAATAGTGCGCAGCCATTTGTTTCGGCTTGATGGTTGTTAAAACGTACAGTTTTATTAGATTTAAGGGGCACTAAACCTGATATGAACAATAATCGGACCAGTTTCCTTCGTTTATATGGTCATTTTGTTCTTGTTGGGCTCACGAAGGAAAAAACATAAGAAATGTTATTTTTTAATTAACTATAAGTCCTAATTATTTTAAGAATATTTACATATATTGTTTATCATACCACCTAATTTATTATCAAATATGTAAAGAAAAATATAGGCTTTATCCTAAATAATTATTTACTTACTTAACCTAAAAATTTCCAATAATCAGCTAATATTTTTTAAAGTAGATTTTCAACAACGCGCAATCTGATAATCATGGTATTTTCCTATTAAATGGTAAAAATTAAAAGGCGTAGTCCAGAGCTCATTTATTAAAAAATAATAAAATATATAATAATCCAAATTTTACTCTCTTACTCTTTTGAAAAAGTTACTATTTTATACATCAATGCACGTCATTGAGCCCCTTAGACGCTAGCTGAAATTTAGTGGCATAGCTACTATGGTGCTGGGAGGGACAGTGCCACGGGGTCCTCAAAGTAAGGGCGCCCCTTGGATTATGACTCTAAGTTACTAAGTAAAAATCATGGAATTAATGAAATTTTGTCCCACAAATTTAAATAAACCAGAGGAGTAGGGAGGTTAAGATCTTTTTTAAAGAATGTAAAATAGTGTAGTTGGGGCTCTTCTTTAATTTTTGGGGCCTTTGGTTTCTTAGTCGCTGATGTGTTTTATTTTTAAAAAGATAAGGACTTTTTTGCCTGCTTGGAGTACGTCGAAATTTTTAGTTTACTTGAGGCCTTACTTTTATTTTTGCCCAAGGGCTCTTGTAAAAAGATAACATAAAAATAAAAACCTTCTTGTTTCCTTAAATATAAAAAAAGAATTCTACAACAGATACTCTTTATTTTTATTAAATCAAAATAAGATGTGAGCCTATAACAATCTTTTCGAGGTGCGTTTCTGTAAAATTAGTGTTATGTAAAGTTTTTTTTAAATGTGTTGTTATGTATTATTTTAATTTGTGATAAAAAATAGTAATTTTGTAATTGTTTGTAGGTTGTTGCCTGAACGCAATATATATTTTTGAAAAAGCTCACTACGCTGGGCGAAACGTCAGATGTTAGCTATGAATGAAGTAGTTTTAACTATTGAACAAAAAACCTAAGTGCCAAGAAAAATAAATAAACAATTGTATATATATATATATATATATATATATATATATATATAT